>CADEHL010001053.1:1563655-1568655 GCA_902827135.1 Harpagifer antarcticus | reverse complement strand
GCCTGAGCCCAAACATTGATGACCTTGCACCCGAGATGAGATGCCAAGTATCTGAGCTAGCATCACAGAGCAGCATACTGAGTTCAAAGGATGCTTCCTTCTGCACTTTCTCTCACGACAACAGGGCATGTTTGGTTTCTCTTTGAGGGAAATAGTTTTGTTGAAGCTGTTGTTGGCCTGTGGAGAAATGTAATCATAAGAAATGAAGCTGCAGATAGAGCCATAAGAAATGAATGCAACTGATTATTTAATGTTTAATGTTGTTTTTATAGGCAATAATTGAAGCTTTGTTAGTTCCAGGTTTAATATGTGCAATAAGTTCATTTCAATAAGTTCTGCAATAAACATTGAACCAGTCCGGCCCTCCACTAGCACCCATTTTTTTATTTTGGCCCACTGTGTATTTGAGTTTGACCCCCCTGGTTTACATTAAGTGTGTCAAATTAAATATAAATTTGAAATGTACTCGAGTTATCCTACATTTTATCTTATGTGTTTCTTTGTATAGTCTCTTTATAAGGTGTGGAGAGCTGAGTTAAGTACAGTGCAACTGCATGTTATACTGTATGCCACTAAAAAGTCTTGAATCTTGAATTTACTCAAGTAGATATTTGAGTACTTCACAATATAAAATATCACTAGGGACCAGAAATATACAGAAACATAATTGGACATTAGATTAAGTACATTTAGCTGACTTCTACTTAAGTAACATTTTGAATTCAGGACTTTCATTTGTATTTTCAGACCGAGTTAGTTCTACTTTTACTTAAGTAAAGCATCTTTCTTCCACCACCATTAGAAATGCACCGTGCTCCTGCAAAGGCTGACTGTGGGAATTAGTTTCACGCAGGCTGACACGGCGTTACGAAGTGGGATCGTCTGCTTTTCTGGATCCACATTAAAGAACTGCTGTGGGCTTTAACTCGGCGCTGTCATGCAATACAGAGCTACGAGCTAATTTTAAGGCCACCTGTCTTTGATCTTGTGCCGAGAAAACAAACAGGAATCTACCAAGAGCTACCCACTTTAAAGCCTTTCATGCAGGGTTGAGTACACACACACACACACACACACACACACACACACACACACACACGCACACACAGACACAAACAATAGCTGTGTGTAATCAGATAGCACAGTATGGAATGTCGAACACAATACTTCATTTTTCATTTGATATCACCGTGTCATGTGTGGCATTTAACTGCATGAAATATAGTTTAACAAAAGGCCTTCTGTTATATTTCTATCTGTCTGTTATCTCTGCCTCGGGAGTTTAACACAAAGCAGAGTTTCCAGAAAAACTGGCACACAGCTCCTGGATTTTCCCCGTCTTTTCCTGGCCAACAGCCTATTTCTTTTTGGTGTGTGTATTTTTCCATCTTTCCCCTTCAAAAGGCAGCCGACCATGCTCTCATTTTCGCTCTGCTTGTCCTGGTCAGTGCCCCGATGCTTTCACAATAGATTTACGAGAAAAGGCCCTGAGAGCAGCAGCCCTTGTGGCAGCATGCCAGGTGCAATACACTCTCACGGTGCCTTCAGTGAGAGGTAGTTACACTGCAGCTCCGAGGCACGAGGGGTTGTACGAGTGAAAGGCCTGACATTATAATGCAATAACACCACGATGTACAGCATCACAACCAGAGATGCCAGGACTGATTGTCCGACAGTCACACAGCTTCGGAAACCCCCTCCTCCCACAGCCTTCTGTTGTTGGATTCACACCAACAACGTGATGTTATTGGACAGATGTGCAGAGGTGAGAAAGTCGACTGGGTCTCTTGCTCTGTTTTTTTCCATTTGTAACTGAACTGTTTCTGTCCCTTTCCATGTAAACAACTAAGTGGTACATGAACACCTTCAAAATGTGAAATACTTCTCTGCCAGCGTAACCCTAAGAGTCTACAGTCATGCCACAGGAAACACGGGGGCTCTGAGCTAAATGCTAACGCTAGTGGAGGCATATTTACCATGTTTATGTTCCGTCTTACGCTTGTTAGCATGCTAATATGGTTGAGGAGGCTGTGACTCAGTGGGTTAGTGCGCTGATGTTCAGATCAGAGGAGCACTGGTTCAATTCCCACTGAAGTCAGCAGACACTTGATGTGACATGTGATGTAATGTGTGCACTTAGTACACGTGAGGCTGATTTGGTTTGAAGTTATTGGTTCATAAACCCAAGTATTTTCCCGAATCAAAGGTTTACCTGATAGTGATGGTTCTTACATTTCGAACTGCAGCGGACATAAATGTTTGAACCAAATTCCAGGTCAATTTATCCAATTACAAATGTCAAACTATATTCAAATATTCAAGAGATCATGTTATGACCTGGCTCAAAAGGCCACAACAAGGAGACACACCATGTCAACGGTTATCAAAATATGTTTATTTACAGGAAACAATCCAAATTAGCCAAATTAGATGAGGTGCAACAATAAGTAAGGCATGAGGTGTGGAGGTCAGTGGTATCAGTGGTGTGAATGCAGGGTGAGGGTTGTATGAATGTGTATGTGTGAGAGTGTTGAGGTGCACAAAGTAAAGCAACTAGAGTAACAACAACATATACTCAACAAAACCGGGGGCCTGTACGGGAGAGCAGAGAGAGCACAGAGAGGAGCAGAGAGGAGCAGAGAGGAGCAGAGAGGAGCAGAGAGAGCACAGAGAGGAGCAGAGAGGAGCAGAGAGGGCACAGAGAGGAGCAGAGAGGAGCAGAGAGGGCACAGAGAGGAGCAGAGAGGAGCAGAGAGGGCACAGAGAGGAGCAGAGAGGAGCAGAGAGGGCACAGAGAGGAGCAGAGAGGAGCAGAGAGGGCACAGAGACGAGCAGAGAGAGCACAGAGAGGAGCAGAGAGGAGCAGAGAGGAGCAGAGAGGGCACAGAGAGGAGCAGAGAGAGCACAGAGAGGAGCAGAGAGGAGCAGAGAGAGCACAGAGAGGAGGCAGAGAGGAGCAGAGAGGAGCAGAGAGGAGCAGAGAGGGCACAGAGAGGAGCAGAGAGAGCACAGAGAGGAGCAGAGAGGAGCAGAGAGAGCACAGAGAGGAGCAGAGAGGAGCAGAGAGAGCACAGAGAGGAGCAGAGAGGAGCAGAGAGGAGCAGAGAGGAGCAGAGAGAGCACAGAGAGGAGCAGAGAGGGCACAGAGAGGAGCAGAGAGGAGCAGAGAGGAGCAGAGAGGAGCAGAGAGGAGCAGAGAGAGCACAGAGAGGAGCAGAGAGGGCACAGAGAGGAGCAGAGAGGAGCAGAGAGGAGCAGAGAGAGCACAGAGAGGAGCAGAGAGGAGCAGAGAGGAGCAGAGAGAGCACAGAGAGGAGCAGAGAGAGCACAGAGGAGCAGAGAGGAGCAGAGAGGAGCAGAGAGAGGAGCAGAGAGGAGCAGAGAGGGCACAGAGAGGAGCAGAGAGGCGTTAAATAGCTGCAGGGCACCAGACCCAGGTGCCCTGAGTTACTGCAATCACCAATCACCACAGCCCAGACAGGACAGCCACCTCCTCTCTCCTGATGAACCCACAGGGGCATCACAGATCACCTGAGTTCATAATATCATCATTTGGCAACCATGAATCCCTGAACCAAATGTAATGACAATCTCTCCAAAAGATGTTGGGACATACACCCACCCATATTAGTGGCTCTATTAGGTGTTATTTTGTCGATTTGTACCATCTTATTTTAAGGGGTTAGCATGCTGATATTAAATGATTAGCACTAACACTTCAATTGAGGCTGAATGGGTCATTAGGATCCATCATTTGGGGACCATGCATGCCTATACCAAATGTAATGGCAATCTATGCAACAGGGATATTTAAATCAGACCAACCTGACATTCCCATTACTGCTACCATGTACACATTGTCTCAACACCCTTCACGAGGGCAGTATAATGCCACAGATCGTTATCTTGTTTATTTATCTGTGGTGTTGAGATGATGTAACACACAGCCTGAGGCAGTTTGTGATTACCTGGAATGATTTTCTTTTGCAAGCGACACCACGAGTGCTCAGAAGTCGAGTCATCAAGTTAAGCGTTGTACGTACGTCAATGACGGTGTTGCTCAATCATCTCACAAACCACAAATCGGGGAAGCTGTGACTTCACGGGCGAGTTTAGAGAGGTGGTATCCCTTCAAGATATAGAGTAACGATAGAAACCTTAAGTAGGTCATGAGATGTTTTTTTCCATCTGCAGAAGGTGGTGTTTATACATGTAGGTGTTCTGCCCCGTTGCTTGGCACATACGTTGATCAAATGCACACTAAAGGGTCCTTGAGCAAGTTTTCTCTCACTCACTGATTGTGGTGTTTCTCATGTATCTGTCTGTTGATGTTACACATGGAGCTGCTGTGATGCAAGACAAATGTCAGACTTGATCTGACCATTAAAGTATTATCGTATCGTATTGATAAAGTGTGTGTGCAGACTTAAAAGCAGCTGAATGTATTCAATAGAGAGTCCCGCCCATCTACTTCCGACCCATGGGACCTTATTTCGGAAAAAGTATGTATTGAAGTCAATGGAGACAGAAAACTTATCTTTCGATCCCGTTTGAATTGTGCCATGAGTTACACATATGATGTTTGTCAATTTAAACAATAATTACCGTGACAAAAAAGTCACAGTTTGTCATAAAACTGTTGAAATAAAAGACTATGAAAAATACGCAACTAGAAAGACTACAAATCCCAGAATCCCGGTCCCGCATGCTGGCTCTTAGGAACCGGCTAACTCCCCTTGTAGGTTAGTTGTAAGTCTATCTAAACTGAAAGTATTATTTAGGAGCCAAATCCTTAATGGTTATGAACAGGACCCGTAAAATCCCATTTGTTGTTATTTCTTGTAATTGTAAAAGTAATTTATTTCTGATTGACAGACAAACATGTCGATGATGACGATGACCTAATATTTTATTTATAAGAAATATATATGCTAGAGGGGGTAGGACCAGAAAAGGGTTTTTGTAAGCTTCTTCTTGCCCCTGTTGAACATGACAGACTA
>CADEHL010001053.1:1553655-1558655 GCA_902827135.1 Harpagifer antarcticus | reverse complement strand
ATTGAACAAATCAATGACTGGATGTGTCAGAACTTTCTCCAATTAAACAAAGATTAAACTGAGGTAATGGTTTTTGGAGCCAAGGCAGAACGTATAAAAGTTAGCGCTGAGCTTCAGTCTGCAATGTTCAAAACAACAGATAAAGCCAGAAATCTAGGTGTAGTCATGGACTCTGACCTGAGTTTCAACAGCCACATTAAAACAGTTACTAAATCAGCCTACTATCACCTAAAGAACATATCTAGGATTAAAAGACTAATGTCACAGCAGGATTTAGAAAAACTTGTCCATGCTTTTATCTTCAGTAGACTCGACTACTGCAATGGTGTCTTTACAGGTCTCACTAAAAAATCTATTGGAAAGCTGCAGCTGATTCAGAACGCCGCTGCTCGAGTCCTCACTAACACTAAGAAAGTAGATCACATCACTCCTGTTCTGAAGTCTTTACACTGGCTTCCTGTGTGTCAAATAATAGATTTCAAAATACTGCTGCTGGTTTATAAAGCTTTGAATGGTTTAGGCCCAAAATACATTTCTGAACTCCTGCTAAATTATGAACCATCCAGAACTCTCAGGTCTTCAGGGACTGGTCTGCTTTCTGGGGAAAAATTAGGGGAAGCCAATAATACGTCCTTTCTTTTGGGTCGGGGGTGTGGTGGTCAATGTAATAACGTAACCAGATGAGTGATTACAGCACCCGGTATCATTTTACACACATTTGTATCATACAGATGCAGGACTTACACACGCCTTTTATCTAACCGACATGTCCGCACGCACTCTCCAGCCGAAAGTCTTATAAGCATTCATTCACAAACTAAATCAGGAGACCTTTAACGTTTTACGTTCGATTCGCTCCTTTTTCCCTCGCTGTACACAGCTCCAGTTTGGGCATCGGCCTGTCATCAGATTGTATTTGTTGTTGCTGCTGTTGTCGCCATCGAATGTGAGCATTTGCACACTCAAGTCGGTTACGATGACGAACCGGAGTCAGGTCGAGACCCCGATGAGGACGACGAGCATGCAGATGAGCTTCCCTGAGACGGTTTCTGACAGTTTGTGCAGAAATTCTTTGGTTATGCAAACCGATTGTTGCAGCAGCTGTCCGAGTGGCTGGTCTCAGACGATCTTGGAGGTGAACATGCTGGATGTGGAGGTCCTGGGCTGGTGTGGTTACACGTGGTCTGCGGTTGTGAGGCCGGTTGGATGTACTGCCAAATTCTCTGAAACGCCTTTGGAGACGGCTTATGGTAGAGAAATGAACATTCAATTCACGGGCAACAGCTCTGGTGGACATTCCTGCTGTCAGCATGCCAATTGCACGCTCCCTCAAAACTTGCGACATCTGTGGCATTGTGGTGTGTGATAAAACTGCACTTTTCAGAGTGGCCTTTTATTGTTGCCAGCCTAAGGCACACCTGTGCAATAATCATGCTGTCTAATCAGCATCTTGATATGCCACACCTGTGAGGTGGGATGGATTATCTCGGCAAAGGAGAAGTGCTCACTATCACAGATTCTTTCAGATTTGTAAACAATATTTGAGAGAAATGGTTATTTTGTGTATATAGAAAATGTTTTAGATCTTTGAGTTCATCTCATGGAAAATGGGAGCAAAAACAAAAGTGTTGCGTTTATATTTTTGTTCAGTGTATTTTAACTTGCTTTGCCTATTTCTCCCATTCACAATATCTCTTATGAAAAGACAATATTCAATATCGGCTCTTCATACCTACACAGATATACTATGAGCTGTGCATGTCTTTGACCAGTTAAAATATAGTATTGCATTGATTTCTCCTCCTGATGTTAGACAGGAGCTCTCACACCTATTAGGGATGTATTACTATACATTCAGTAGTAAACATGTGCCCACCTAAATCAGCTAAAGTCAGCATAAAAATGATTGGTAACTCTCCATTGACACCCTTGATGGCGTCTCTGTTGAGTTTGTTGATACCTACAAATATCTTGGCTTCTGGTTGGACAGTAATCTGAACTTCAAACATCATATTGAAGTTCTAACTAAGAAATTGAAATTCACTCTTGGCTTCTTTTTCAGACTTAAATGTTGTTTTTCAACTTCATCCCGTTAAAGGTTGGTCTCTGGCTTATTCCTGTCCCAGCTGGACTACGGTGATACCATTTATAGATTTGCCTGTCCCACTGTGTTGGCCAAACTTGACCCACTCTACCATGCTGCACTGCGTTATATATCAAATGCACCCTATAGGACTCATCATTGCAAACTGTATAGCCTGACTGGATGGTCCTCACTTACTGTGCGTAGGATGCAGCATTGGTTTGTATTAATGTATAAAGCCATTTTAGGTAAGCTTCCACTGTACATATGTGCCAGATTTGCTCCAGTTTGTGACTCTTACAACCTCAGATCCAGTGCCTGGATACGGTTCCAGGTTCCTGCTGTGCGGACTGAGGCTGGGAAAAGGAGTCTTTTTTATTATGGTCCTTGGTCTTGGAATGACCTTCAATCACGACTCAAACTGAGGGCACTTGTCTCTATAGCCTGTTTTAAATTGAAGTTGTCTGAAGTCCTTACCACCAGCTGCTCTTGCAGTAATAAGTAGTATCTTTCTTACTGTCCTAATGTGCTCAATGTAGTGACTGCTTTTTTGTCTTTTGTTTTCTTAGTTATGTTCTTAGTTAAGTTAGGGGCGGGAGTGGCTCAGTCTGAATGGGATTGGACTTTGGACCGAAGGGTTGCCGGTTCACGTCCCCGATCGGACCAAAAAATACGGAGTGTGGACTGGTACTGGAGAGGGGCCAGTTCACCTCCTGGGCCACTGCCGAAGTGCCCTTGAGCAAGGCACCTAACCCCCAACTGCTCACTGGCGCCGGCTAGACTGGCTGCCTCCGCTCTGACCTCTCAACTGCATGTGCATGTGTGCATATAACTGTGTGTGTATTTGTATATTCTGAAAGGTGTGTACTGTATGACCTGTAAAAAACGCATGTGTGTGTACGACAGAGTGGAAACTGAATTTCCCCCTCGGGGGATTAATAAAGGTCCATCTTCTCTGTATTTTATATGTTTGTGTTATGTGTAACGTTGCTGCCTTCTTGGCCAGGTCAGCATTGCAAATGAGATTCTATCTCAATGCTTTTATCTGGTTAAATAAAGGTTAAATAAAAAATAAAAACAAATAAAAAGATGACAAGTGAACTACTTATCTCTTTATTCATTAATAATTAACCTAAGTGATGGCAGGCTTGCTCCTCAATACTAATTAAATCAATGATTTGACACAAAAAATGTGGTTTGAACCTGATTTTATTGATTAAAAAGTGTTTGTGTAGCTTCCACTAGACAACAAATGCTGTTTTCCTACCACGAAGTAACGTAGCTTAAAATGTAGGTGAAGGTTTTCTGCCCGGGAACTGTCCAAGTCTGTTCACAGTTGCTCAATACTTCCTGTCTGTCTTCTTGTGTTGATTTCTCTGCCATATTCAAACCTCTTTCCTACTTTCTAATTCTCTTTTCCTTTCCTTTTCTGGGGACAGTTCTGCCATCATGAATCCAAAGTTACGTGCCCTCCACAGATATGAAAATAAATATCCAGAAATTATTAATTGGTGTTTTCTGATTAAGTAACAAACTGAAAACAAATGTGTTTTTTGTTATGGCCATAGCTGACGTTTTTAAATTGACCGGACTACTTTTCTGCGCGGATTGATATGACTGCACATAGTCCCTTCATCACAGCGTCCTAGAAAAAAAGCGAATTGACCAAATGTTCCAATCAGAATTGAGCAACTAAGCCGTGTAAATAGTTGTACTCATTCATATAAGATAAGATAAGATGGTACTTTATTGATCCCAATTTGGAAGAAAAAAATGTTGCAGCATAAAAGACAAGGCATTTTACAATAAAACAACACTAGAAATAAACAAGAATAGAAATAAAATAAAATGGAAAACATTTTGAAATTGAAAATATACATTTCACTACACAATCATAGTCATAGTTCACTGTAAAGAGGAAGGGGTTAACCGAGCTAACAGAATACAGTAATTCTGAGTCAAGCTTGTAATAGCTTGTAACGCAGGTTCTGGTCCAGGCTCTCGTCACCTCACGCCTAGACTATTGCAACTCCCTCCTGGCTGGTCTACCTGCATGTGCCATCCGACCTCTGCAGCTCATCCAGAATGCAGCGGCTCGTCTGGTCTTCAACCTTCCTAAATGTTCCCACACCACTCCGCTCCTCCGCTCCCTTCACTGGCTCCCGGTAACTGCTAGAATCCACTTCAAGACACTGGTACTTGCATACCATGCTGCGAATGGATCTGGCCCCTCCTACATCCAGGACATGGTTAAACTGTACACCCCAGCGCGTGCACTCCGCTCTGCATCAGCCAAACGACTCGCTGCACCCTCGCTGCGAGGGGGACCCAAGTTCCCATCAGCAGAAACACGTGGGTTTGCTATCCTGGCTCCAAAATGGTGGAATGAGCTCCCCATTGACATCAGGACAGCAGAAAGCTTACACACCTTCCAGACTGAAAACTCATCTCTTTCGACTCCACTTCGAGCGATAGAATTACTAACAAAGCACTTATATACTAATAAAGGACTGGCTTAACTATAGCCAGTTGAGTAACACTTGAAATGTTTTGGCTCTATGATACCTGATGTACTTATGATTCTGTTTTCTTCAAGGTTGTGTCTTCCTGGTCGAATGTACTTATTGTAAGTCGCTTTGGATAAAAGCGTCAGCTAAATGTAATGTAATGTAATAAAGACAGCATAAATACGATTGTGTCTGGCTTGTGTGGATTTATCCAACAGGCCTATGACAGATGGATAAATACCCTGAAGAGCGTCAGAGGAACTCACATTTCCTCTCTTACATGGTCGTCAATCACGGCCAAATCCTGCCGTCACTCAAGATAAAATATTTACATCCATATTCAGGTGTTTGTATCACTCTGTTTGCATACCTGTGTATAACACACATCAGCACCTTACACACATTTGCAT
>CADEHL010001053.1:1511155-1548655 GCA_902827135.1 Harpagifer antarcticus | reverse complement strand
GGCAGAGATGAAGAGTGAAAGTTAGAAGAAAATATTTTCCACTCAAATATATTAATTTTTTCACTTTCGATGTGAGATTTTGTGTAAACAGGGATTTCTGTGTCTGTTTACTTTAAATTCAATCAAACATTTACACTGGACGAAGAGAGGTGAGGTGAAGCAAGGGCACCATGCTGCTGTTGTTATGAATACAATGTGTGTTTATGATTGATGATGAACAAACGCCTCCCGACAACAACTGGCACCTTGACAAATGGATCCTGACAGGGGACACAGAGCCAATCAGGCCTCCATGTCACATCCCAACAAGCTAACATGGAGCACACACATGTATTTATATGAAGTTGAATATTAAAAGATTTGATAAAGCCTATACAGTAGGCTACAGGGAATTCCATGGGGAAATCATTCATGACTTGGTAGAATTTGACCATGGGGCATACATTTAGTCAGAAAGTGGGAGGGGGGGGGGGGGGAAAGCACCCTCAAGTATCTAGCTTCAAAATATTATTCATTAAGTAAAAGTATTTTTGTGCCTTAGTACACATAAAGCAACTTAAAGCAGTCATTTCTAAGAATAAACTTGTAGAGTTGTTTGCTAACTAACCAGCTAGCAATCGTTAGCATAGCTAGCTAGCTTGACAAAGCCAGCATTTTTAGCATGCTATCTTGAAGAAGACATCCTGAATACAACCTTTATTATTCGCCTGAATGAAAGGCTACAGGGCTTAACAGCTTAACAGTCTAGCAACTGTTTGTTGGTTTATGCACTGTCATCTTAAACATGCCAAACTCTTATCCAAATATGATGTATTCTTACAGTAAATTGACGTTAAGGCTATAAGGCTTAAGAACTTAAAAGCACATTTACTAGCCTGAGTTACAGAGCTACACGGTCTCACATCCCTAGATATCAATCTAGGTTTAGGGTTAGGCTATGCTCTACCAATTTGTTTATCCTAACTGTAACTTTTATCCATGTATTTTTTCTTTTAATGTTTATTTTATTATCTTTTCTTTTTAATGACTGATTTTAAATGCCATTTTCTTAATGTCTTTCGTTTTTTGTAAAGCACTTTGAATTACCTTGTGTTGAAAGGTGCTATATAAATAAACTTGCCTTGCCTAACAGTAGGCCTATGTGGGTTTACAACCCAGTCTCACGGCTTTTCGTGTTATAGTCACGAAATTAATTGAATCTATTGATTCGTGTTCACCAACACCATTTCCGCATTTTTTCTGTGTCAAAACAGAACGATTTTAAAAGCAATGTATTTCTATTGGTAGTATGTTTCATGCCTGCATCACGTCTTTTTGTCCGGTCGGGTCTTGGAATACCGGAAGCTGTGTGGTTCATAAAAACATTTTCTTACTCAATATCCTACCCTAAGCCTAACCCTTTTATTTTAAATTGTATAATTTCTGAGTTTTTTTGCCGTCCGCGAGGAAAAGAAAATGGCCTCAGAATACTGAAATCTGTATTTTTTTAAATCTATCTAATTTGTTATTATTTACATTGCTTTCAAAATCGTTCTGTGTGATACAAAAAAATGGCGAAATCGTGATGGTGAACACGAACCAATAGATTAATTTCGTGACTATAACACGAAATGCCGTGAGACCGTGTTGGGGTTTATGCATCATCACCCTGAGCAACTCTTACCCAAATATGTTTTAATCTTCCAGTAAATGTACTTACTTCTTTAAGGAAGGCGTTTTCTCCCATCTTCCCTTATATATTCCCAGCCACATATTTTGTCTGTGTGCACGTACTGCTTTTATTTAGCTGTTCACAGACACAACAGAAACAGGCTGACCGTCCACCACAGCTGCAGAGAGCGATAGAAGCTGTCCGAGAGAGCAAACACTGCCTTATATCAAGAGCTCGATGACATTTTAAACAAGTGTCCTTGTGAAGCAGGCGAGTGCTTCTGCAACTGTTTTGATGACTCACTGTTAGTCAGCAGCAGCTAGTGTCTTTTCTCCATCAGGGTTTGGGGCTCAGGATAATACTGTATTCTGATTTAGTTGCAAGTTTTACATTTTTTTTCCCTATTAAAACAAAACAGGCTCCTATACCAATTGTAACTCTTAACAGTGGGTTGGTTTAAGCATCGTCATCCTGAACAGGCCGACATTGATTTGTGCCTTACGGGCCTTAGTACATTTAGAAACATATAGCTTTATCCAAGCCATAAACTCATAGGCCTGCAATCATTAGCATAGCTAGATAGTTAGCTACAAATAGCAAACGTGTTCTTACTGGAGAAAGACATCCTGAAATAGAAACGGTTTGATTAGCCTGAATGAAAGGTTTAAGAACTTCTCCATTAAGGTTTTGTGCTTTAGTACATTTAGCAACACAGCCATACACTTATGGCACATTTCCACTGCAGGGCCTCACTCAGCTTAGTACGGTATGGCTAGGCCTCGTTAGGCCCGGCTCACTTCATGCTGCGTTTCCATTACAGTTTTGTAGCTGGGGCGGTAACTATAGTAACGCAGTGTAAGCGGAGCCGTGACGTCATCTTCAATGCGAACCACAAAACCAACATTAGCTGTTAGCTGTTAGCACTCAGAGCTCACAGTTAAACAAGTACAAACCACAGACTGCCTGTGTCATGACGAATACAGTCGCTGGTTTATTTATGTCTGTAGGCCGTTGTTGTGAGTGTGGACGGTCGAAGGATATACTGCGTTAGCTAGTTAGCTATTTCAAGCTAACTAGCTTGAAATAGCCAGAATCTCTAGCATGCTAGCTGGAAGAAGACATTCGTAAATAAAAGCACATTTACTCGCCTGAAGGAGAGGCTGCAAAGTGTCACATCTCTAGATATCCCTTTGGGTTGAGGGTTTGAATTTTGGTTTGTTTTATCCTTCACGTTTTAATGCTAACAACAACAACGGCTATGCTCTACCAATTTGTTTATCCTAATGTGGGTTTATGATCTTCCAGTAAGTTGACTTTGGTGTTAATGGGCGGCGGTTTTCTCCCATCTTCCCAAACATATTCCCAGCCACATATTTTGCCTGTGTGCATGTACTGCTTTTAATTAACTGTTCACAGACACAACAAAACGGTCTTACCATCCTCCACAGCTGGAGAGAGCGATAGAAGCTCGTCCGCAAGAGCAAACACTGCCTTATATCAAGAGCTCGATGACATTTTAATGGTAACAACTGTCTTTGTGAAGCAGGCGAGTGCTTCTGCGAGTGTTTTGATTAGTCACTGTTAGTCATCAGCAGCAGCAGCAAGGCTTCATGTGCGAAATACCACCAGTCAGGCACAAAGAAACCAGTAACACTGAGGCCGGTCAATCAAGTGAGGTCATTGTGGTCGGACCGAGCGACAGGCCTTTTGTTGAACGTCGTCGTGTTGTGGCCGGTGACATCACCCTTTGTGAACTCTGTCATTAAAGGGTGATAAATATCCTGTGTGTGCCGGGCTGGAAATAGTACTCTTTTTGTTATACTTGAGTAAAAGTAGTATAACAAAAGGGTGAAAATACTCAATTAAAAGTCCTGATTTGAACATGTAAACTACTGAAGTTAAAGAAATATTATTGGCAAAAAGTACATAAAGTTTCCTCAGTAAAAGTACTCACTGCATTGTCACTTAAAGTATTCTATGTAATACCTTTATTATTACTTTTTTTGTTTATTTGATGTTGTGTTTCTTTTGCACAATATACAATACAAAATATGAATTCATTAATATTGAGTTAGTTTCACTTAAAGGTGGGATAGGTACGTTTGAGAAACCGGCTCGAGATACACTTTATTATATTCCATGGAATGCTCTTAACATCCCGATAGCAATGAATATCTGAAGTGCTTTGACAAAAAATCCATAAAAAAATCTCATCTGTTGAAGCCGTGGCGCTGTAAAAAGCACGACCAATCATCTGAGCCGGCTAAAGTAACTGGATGGCCTACCTGCCTGTCAGCCTTCCATCGGGGCACAAACTTATCTCGTGTCCTCATTGGTCATGTGCGCGTTCGTGTGTGTTGGAGGAGGGGCTCTGTGAGGAAGTGGCAGATTTGTTCCGGTTGTGTATTTTCAAATTCTAGCGCACTCGAGCTGGTTTCTCCAAAATGACCTACCCCACCTTTAATTAAGCTTTACAGTATCATAGCAAATTATGTTGGTTGTTGACAAATTGGGTTGAACAAAATATAAAACACTTGAAAAGTTAACTCAAATATTCGACTCAAAAATGTAAACCATAAAATGTTATCTACCTTTCTTTAAAGTGGAGCCAGTGTATTACTTTTTTGAGTGTATTAACCTCTGAGATGTTGTGGAGAAGCAGTGTGAAGATAATGAACATTCCCAAGTAAAGTAGAAGTATAACTTGAGTCTAATACTTGAGTCTAATGTACTTAGTTACTTTCCCCCTTGTGTGTTTTTTGTGTTTTTGAGGCTTGGACCCCAGAGCTAAATGGCCCCTAATAGAGGCTTTGAGGTGTTATTGTGCGGTGTGCAGGGGCCCCCTGGGGAAAAGTCCCTAACCACAAAATGATGTCGAGGATCAGTTAGTGGAACAAAGTGCTTTAAAGACGAAAGAGCGGTCACACAAAAGAGCTGACAGAGAAACAGAAGAAGAAAGTGGAGCAGTTAAAATCTGTGGTTTTCTCTCGATGAGCATTTAAGTACTTTCCATCATGGTGTGCTGTGCACCTTAAAACGCTCCTATATTTGAGCTCAGTCATCACTTTATGAGCATTCGTCAGCATATTATTGTCACACGGGATGAAGTTAGCGAGTAATACATTCTCAGCATGGTAGCAGATATCCACTGACTCATCTCACACACTGTATTCGACCTGATCGCAGAAACACACTCACAAGAACAAACCTGAGGATCTGAGCCAGCAGACGATCAAGTCATTGCACGCTTTTCTGTTGTTGTTTTAACCCTCCTGCCGTGGTGTAAAGTTACCAAGTGCAATTACTCAAGTACTTTACTTAAGTATTCCCATTATCTGCTACTTTGTTCTTCCACTCCTCTACAGTTCAGAGGTACATGGTGTACTTTTACTCCATTACATGTATTTAATACCTTTAGTTACTTCACAGATCTGGATGAATGTGAAATATAATCAAGTGTTGAATCAGACTTTAGTTCCACCTGGAGTAAATCCACCAGCTACCCTGCAGTCTACAAAGCCATTCAGACTAGCTGCACCTTCACCAGCTTTGAGAACACTTTCATGATCAATCATTATAAAACATATCATATATATTATTCTGAAATGGACCAATCTGCACAACGACTACTTTTACTGTCTTTCACTATATTTTGATTATAATACTTTTCTACTTTCACTTGAGGAACATTTTGAATGCAGGACTTTTACTGTAACAGAGTATTCCTACACTCTGGTACTTCTACTTTTACTCAAGTACAAGATCTGAATACTTCTACTTTTACTCAAATACAAGACCTGAGTACTTCTACTTTTACTCAAGTACAACATGAGTACTTCTACTTAAGTACAAGATCTGAGTACTTCTACTTTTACTCAAATACAAGATCTGAGTACTTCTACTTAAGTACAAGATCTGAGTACTTCTACTTTTACTCAAGTACAAGATCTGAGTACTTCTACTTTTACTAAAGTACAAGATCTGAGTACTTCTACTTTTACTCAAGTACAAGATCTGAGTACTTCTACTTTTACTCAAGTACAAGATCTGAGTACTTCTACTTTTACTCAAGTACAAGATCTGAGTACTTCTACTTTTACTCAAGTACAAAGATCTGCTACTCAAGTACAAGATCTGAGTACTTCTACTTTTACTCAAGTACAAGATCTGAGTACTTCTACTTTTACTCAAGTACAAGATCTGAGTACTTCTACTTTTACTCAAGTACAAGATCTGAGTACTTCTACTTTTACTCAAGTACAAGATCTGAGTACTTCTACTTTTACTCAAGTACAAGATCTGAGTACTTCTACTTTTACTCAAGTACAAGATCTGAGTACTTCTACTTTTACTCAAGTACAAGATCTGAGTACTTCTACTTTTACTCAAGTACAAGATCTGAGTACTTCTACTTTTACTCAAGTACAAGATCTGAGTACTTCTACTTTTACTCAAGTACAAGATCTGAGTACTTCTACTTTTACTCAAGTACAAGATCTGAGTACTTCTACTTTTACTCAAGTACAAGATCTGAGTACTTCTACTTTTACTCAAGTACAAGATCTGAGTACTTCTACTTTTACTCAAGTACAAGATCTGAGTACTTCTACTTTTACTCAAGTACAAGATCTGAGTACTTCTACTTTTACTCAAGTACAAGATCTGAGTACTTCTACTTTTACTCAAGTACAAGATCTGAGTACTTCTACTTTTACTCAAGTACAAGATCTGAGTACTTCTACTTTACTCAAGTACAAGATCTGAGTACTTCTACTTTTACTCAAGTACAAGATCTGAGTACTTCTACTTTTCTCAAGTACAAGATCTGAGTACTTCTACTTTTACTCAAGTACAAGATCTGAGTACTTCTACTTTTACTCAAGTACAAGATCTGAGTACTTCTACTTTTACTCAAGTACAAGATCTGAGTACTTCTACTTTTACTCAAGTACAAGATCTGAGTACTTCTACTTTTACTCAAGTACAAGATCTGAGTACTTCTACTTTTACTCAAGTACAAGATCTGAGTACATTTACTTTTACTCAAGTACAAGATCTGAGTACTTCTACTTTTACTCAAGTACAAGATCTGAGTACTTCTACTTTTACTCAAGTACAAGATCTGAGTACTTCTACTTTTACTTAAGTACAAGATCTGAGTACTTACTTTTACTCAAGTACAAGATCTGAGTACTTCTACTTTTACTCAAGTACAAGATCTGAGTACTTCTACTTTTACTCAAGTACAAGATCTGAGTACTTCTACTTTTACTCAAGTACAAGATCTGAGTACTTCTACTTTTACTCAAGTACAAGATCTGAGTACTTCTACTTTTACTCAAGTACAAGATCTGAGTACTTCTACTTTTACTCAAGTACAAGATCTGAGTACTTCTACTTTTACTCAAGTACAAGATCTGAGTACTTCTACTTTTACTCAAGTACAAGATCTGAGTACTTCTACTTTTACTCAAGTACAAGATCTGAGTACTTCTACTTTTACTCAAGTACAAGATCTGAGTACTTCTACTTTTACTCAAGTACAAGATCTGAGTACTTCTACTTTTACTCAAGTACAAGATCTGAGTACTTCTACTTTTACTCAAGTACAAGATCTGAGTACTTCTGCTTTTACTCAAGTACAAGATCTGAGTACTTCTACTTTTCACTCAAGTACAAGATCTCAGTTACTTCTACTTTTATCAAGTACAATGATCTGAGTACATCTACTTTTAACTCAAGTACAAGATCTCCAGTACTTCCTCCACCTCTGCCATCCTGTCGTGTTTGTTCCTCCCCCGTTACTCGGTTTGTTGTTTGTTTCGGTTCAAATGTAACAGTTGAAACTGCTCTTACATTAACACAAATACCACGAATCATCACCAAATTAGATTTCAAGCTGTACACAAAGTCTCAGAATACTGGTGTACATGAAAACTGCAGTAAATATACAAAGAATAGACACTGAAAATGTATTATAAAATGAGTAGTTGTGTACTTTCTGATGGATGAACATAATCTAGGGTCACCCGTTCATTTCCTATGACTGGAGTATCATAGGTGTTACCACAGTTCAACTAAAACAACTCAGAATGTAATGAAGTGGTTCAAATGCCTACCGTGGAGGATATCATAAGGCCTCGAGGTAATCACACTGTATGTATGATATTGAAACTGTCAACAGGATCTTACACAATGTTAAGCTGCATGGTCGTTTTTTCTATTCAATACAAAACCATCACTGTTCTAATAGGAGATGTGCTCCTCAACAGAAGGGTTAAAGCTGTTCAGTCCTAACTTGTTATCTCCTTACGGTTCAAAGCCAACAAAGGGAGATTGTGATGGTGACAGTTATGCAGACAGCTGGCGGTGAAGCGTTTGACGTGAAGCGCTTGTCAAGAGGGTTCATTGAAAGCACGACGGTGCAATCTGCCGTGGAGGTATTCAAACTTGCATTGGGGGTGCACCAAATACAAAAAAGTGATTAGTCACAAAACTTCCCACAATCCCCCGCCCCTCCTCCTCCTTTCCTGGTTTACGGGAACTGGAATGCTGTTTTTTTTTTTTTTTTTTGTCTCAGACGTTCATCTTCTTGACAAGCTAACGGGGTCAAAGCCTGGGTTAATGTTTGTCTGAGGGACTGTTTCATCCCCTCTCTCCGGGGATTGTGTCTAATTATGTGAAAGTTTGTTAGCAGACATGAATGGATGTCGCTTGTGGAAACAGATAAGCCTTTGTTCTGCATCATAACCAAGCCCTTTATACTTTTGAGGTCGGCATTTACCAACTGTATTGCCTGTCAATCATAGAGGGATTAGAGCATCAATTGAAAGACACTTAAGTTTTATGTTTCCTAAAGAGGTTGTAATAGAACACAGTGTGCTCAGCCATTCTATAACCCATTTTCTTTGGCTTTTGTGCGATAAATACCTTGTTAGGGCTCAGACAAACATGTTATTTCAGCTAACCTGTATAGATCCAGTTTGTATTCATATCAAGCTTGGATTAAGCATACACGTTAATAGAGTGGATAGTTAAATAGACCTGGAAGTGAACCACACACCCTAATTCAGGCATCTTACAGATAACACATATACAATATAAGTTGATTTCAATACGAGGAGGTGGTAAAATGCTGACTCATTCCTGGGTTTTAGGACTTCTGGGGGACCTTTGACCCTCACAGAAAGCTAATGAAGTAATTCAGTCTCTGGTCCAGGGTCATTGGTGTTTAACAGATGTTGTGTTTCCCACAGCTGTTCTGTTCTGTGATCTCACAATGACGTCATACTCAGGCTGGGTCCTGTTTTAAGGGGTGTGTGTGGAAATCATAGAAATTGAGACAGACACTTATGATGGGAGAGGCTAACGTTAGCTGGCTAATTTGAGTTACCTCTGCAGCATTTTGAATGTAGAGATGTTCCTCCCAAAAAGACACACAACTTTGTAACACAAAACAACTGACAGTCTTTTTCTGTGGTCGCTCAAACAATAGGAGCTTGCTAACGATGCTAGCAATCCCGAGTCATTGTTAGCATAGCTAGCTAGCTTCTAAGTGTAGCATTGTTTTTGAACAGGAAAGTGGACAAAACAAGCCATTTTTTAATTAAATACCTTTTTATATATTGCTTATTAAAGTATAATTGTCTGAAATAGAAATTAAATAAATAAGAATTGTGATATCATTGTTAGCATCTTTAGTTAACTTCTGTTGGTTTAAGGCGGCTAAGTATTTAGCATGTGTAGCATTGTTTTTGAAAAAGGAATGAGGGCAAAACAAGCTATTTTAGAGTTTAACACCTTTTAGAAATTGAATTTGTAAACTAAAAAGTGGGTGAAATAAAACATAAATAAACCTGAATGACCTGAAAGTTATTTCTATTTTTATTAATTGTTATTACAATTTGATAAAGTTTTTTTTTTTCAATTTTGATAATTTCTTGAAATATTGAATAATTTGAATATTGAACATTTTGGGCCTCATTTACAAGAAATGACCCTGACAGTATATCAAATGTACATATTCCAAATGTATAGAAGTTGCTGAAAAAACTAGATTTGTGGCTAATATTATTTGTATCTTTTATTTACTTTATTCTAGTATGATCTGATTACATTTACAAACCTGGTACAAATATGTAACAGGATAACATTTCCTTCTAAAGGTATTTTAACTAAAAACAAAAAAAATGATCTCTGACACTTTTATTGAACTTTTGAACTTCTCCATGTGTTGATTACATTACATAACATTACATTGCAATTAGCTGACACTTTTATCCAAAGCGACTTACAATAAGTACAATCGACCAGGAAGACACAACCCTGAAGAAAACAGAATCATAAAGTACATCAGGTTTCATAGAGCCAAACACTTCAAGTGCTACTCAACTGGCTTAGATAAGCCAGTCCTTTATTAGTATATAAGTGCTTTGTTAATAGTTCTATGGCTCGAAGTGGAGTCGAAAGAGATGAGTTTTCAGTCTGGAAGGTGTGTAAGCTTTCTGCTGTCCTGATGTCAATGGGGAGCTCATTCCACCATCTTGGAGCCAGGATAGCAAACCCACGTGTTTTTGCTGATGGGAACTTGGGGTCCACCTCGCAGCGAGGGTTGCAGCGAGTCGTTTGGCTGATGCAGAGCGGAGTGCACGCGCTGGGGTGTACAGTTTAACCATGTCCTGGATGTAGGAAGGGCCAGATCCATTCGCAGCATGGTACGCAAGTACCTTTTGTCGCGTTCACACCAAAAAGAGCCGGTACTAAAATTAGTTCATGAGAACCTTTTTACCCCCTTGAAAGTCCCTGCTAGAGAGCAGGGACTTTCGAGGGGCTCTCTTGTGAGAAAAGAGCTATATTTCTGATTGGCTGGGCGGATTGCAAACCACGCCCCGTAAAACTCCCAAAAAGTTTTGTGAAGCCGCCATTTTATTATCCTCGCATTAGCATTATTAGCATTAGCATTAGCCCAGCTCAGAAACGCAGAGAGACTAACTTATGGCAACACAAAATAAAACATGGGAGCGGTGGAGATGAGGAGGTGTCGGCGTTCTGCCGATTTACTCGGAAGGCTTCAGTAGAAGCTGCTGGGAGTCCCAGCAGCTTCTACTGAAGCCTTCCCCAACTCCGGGGACTTCCGGCCGGGGACTCCGGGCAGCATTATACGCCGTGAAGTGGTTTGCGGCCTGCCAGTAAACCCAAAGCAGAAGAAGAAGAAGTGACGCCAGCGGCTTCATTTGCCTAATCCACCCCCAGAGACTTTTTCCGGTGTGAACGCGATCTGTACTTAGTTCATGAGAACTAAAGAGTTCTCATGAACCTTTGTGGGAAAAGTACTGTGGTGTGAATGCGCCTATTGTCTTGAAGTGGATTCTAGCAGTTTACCGGGAGCGGAGGAGGAGCGGCGTGGTGTGGGAGAATTTAGGAAGGTATGAAGACCAGACGAGCCGCTGCATTCTGGATGAGCTGCAGAGGTCGGATGGCACATGCAGGTAGACCAGCCAGGAGGGAGTTGCAGTAGTCTAGGCGTTGAGGTGACGAGAGCCTGGACCAGAACCTGCGTGGCTTTCTGGGTCAGCTGGGGACGTATCTTCAGTACAATATAAAAAATACATGATGATAACAGAGAATTCTTCCCTCGTATGCTTTAGCTGTGAGTGAGATAATCAGCGCTCTGAGGATTCAGGCTGACCTTATCCGGAGTTGAAAGGTCGAAGGAGTTTCAAGGCTCTAATCCTGCAGACAACACCTTTCAAAAACCTTTCAACCTGAACCTGCAGTCACTCTGTAATTATCTCCAAACCACAGGTGCTATCACTTCTTTATTGTGTGTCTTTGTAGCAACTACATACCTTAAAGGTCACCTATCATGCTATTTGTAGGCAATAGCATAGGTCTCAGATATATACAAATATATGAAAAACATGTCTCTGAAGTGTTTTGCTCAAAACACCAAACAGATCATTCTAGCCATGCCTCATATCCCTCTATTTCACTTCCTGTTTCAAAAGTGCTGATTTGGGAATAAAGCTTTAAAGAGGAGGGTCTGAGCTCATGCGGGACCCGGCAGCTACCGTCTAAACTAAATACTGCCGTGATGAAACGCCATATCATGGATTATCAAGGATTATCTCTGAAACAGTTTGGAGCTCAAGGCTTTAGGAAGTTGTGTAAGAATGCACACACGTGTTTAATCGTTAATGTCAGATATGAACTAAGTAAATACATTTGTTCCTGCTCAAGATTAGATTCAACTTTATTGTTATTGCACAGATTACAGGTACTGAGACAACGAAATGCAGTTTAGCTTCTAACCAGGTGCAACAAGCAGTGAAGTGAAAAGTAATGTACACAATCTACAGAATAAAATATAGAATGAATTGAATGATGAATAAACAGTGAGGGGAATGAATACACTAGATATCAGCCTGTGAGCAGTATGAACAGTGTGTATGAATATGCTAAGATATATAAAGTATGAAAACGGTAAGCAGTGCTAGTATAACATATATAGATATTAATTTCATGATGATAAACATTGTGGAGCAATGATGAAAAATGTGAATGGATGTGGCGACGTAAAACTGACACAAAACAACAAGAAACGTTAGCTGAGCCAATGGGAGAGCTTCATCAGCAGCACGGGGTGAAACCCACCAATGAGCGCTCAGCTCGAGAGACCAGCGAGTCGTTTCCCATCAAGCATTTCGCTTCCTCAGCCCGTGGAGAGGAATCGCCGCGCCTCGCTCTCAAGGCTGCGGGCGTCTTTGTCCCGCGAGATTTCAACGTCTCATGTCGGCGAGCCTCCAGAGCAAGGCGGACAAAATGACTACCCATCATGCAACGCACGAGCAAGACGTTGAGCGCAGGTCTCGCTCGTCTCAATCAAGCCTTTTCTCTTTTGCCGGTTATACCACAAGGTGAGTTCCTTTTACTTCCTGCTTCTTCACACACATGCTCTCCAGTACAGGTTAGCTCTGAGTGTTAGCGATGCTAATGTAAACACCGACCATATTACGTCCCAAACAGTCGGGCATTGTTTCTGATAGCAGCTTTCTGATTGGGCCGTGGGTCCACATTTCAGATGTTACGTCATATCGGACGCAAATCTGGATCAGCTCCGTTGTTCCCCGTTTTTAGAGATTTGGGTACGGAGGGAAAGAGAGAGGGTTTTATTTTCTGACGCTGCGTGAGTTCTCTGACACACCGGGGACACATGTTGATGTAGAGAAGACATCAACAAGTGCATTTTGCATGATAGGTCCCCTTTAAGTGCAGTACTTGTACTTCAATAGATTCCTCCTCTGCTTTTAATACGAGTTGACCCCGTGATAACCGTCAAACTTCAAAGTGCTTTGAGTTTGAGTCACACTCAGCTTCTCTGTCAACAACAAGTTCTTTATTCTCAGAGATCAGAGACACGTCAAGTTTACACCGAGAGATGGATCCTTCAGAAATGAGACATCATGTCAGGTCAGCAGCTTTCACTCTAGTCCTTCAGCGGCAATATAAGATAAGGCCCAGTATATGTGTCTAATATCTAGTCAGAATGTGTCTTTACTCCTGCTATAAGACATAATAACTTCAGAAGTGGCACTGCAGTGAGATATAGGGTCTTGTTTTTAGACAAAAGCTTCATCTTGTTGAGTCAAAACATCTTATTTCGAGTTGTATCTCAGATGAAACACATATTTATTAGAAAATCACCAACTAACATCAGAACACAGAACACTTTTGAGTATTTGAGGCTTATAATGTAACAACATTTCCTGTTTCTGGTGAAAATAGTTAAAAATGAGTTCTCCCAGGTAATTACAAGATCTGATTCATCTAAATATCCCTTCTTATTTCAAGAGATCTTACCAAGCTAATTTTCTCTTGTTCTATTGGCAGACTTGTACTTATTTCAAGTGAGAACAGCTTGTTTTTGGAGCAGCATTTGTTCCAGTGTACTATTTTCGACGTATTTTCTTTTTTAGTTCCCCTGTGTCCTGTAATGGAAATACTGTGTTGTATCTTTAAGTTACAAATATGAGTACTTCTTCCACCTCTGATTGCACCATTATCTCGCACTATTTTTAGTCTTTTAATGTCTTAAAGGCCCATGTCATGGCCATTTCTACTGATCATATTTCCATTGTTGAGGTCTACTAGAATAGATTTACATTGTGCAATTTTCCAAACTCACATTGGTTTCTCATACAGCATCTCTGTATGTGTATTCACCAGGTATTCACCCTCTGTCCTAAACGGCTTGTTGGAGCTCCTGCCCCCCCCTCCCCTCCCTGTGAGCCCAGTGTGCTCTGATTGGTCACGACGTTGAGCCTCGCTGCTGCAAGGAGCGAGGCTTCCGTGTCGGCGATACAGAGAACAAGCGAAACTCATCCTGAGCACACAGACACTCACAGCCGAAGTAAAAACAATAAGTGTGGCTTGATATTGAATCAGAAAAAGGTTTTCTAACGCTGTGAGAATCTGCGGAGAGCATTCCTCCTCCATCCCAAGTCGTCTATTACCAGCGTTCAGGGAGCTCTATGCAAGTCAATGGGACTCCCTGTTAGTTAGCCAAGGGATCTTGGTGTGTGAGGGGCTCCGCAGATTGGTCCATTTGGGCCAATCCGGTCATTTGTTGTTGATGTGGGTGTTCACACGTCACAGAACCCAGGAAGCAAACAATGGAGAATGAGAAATGTCCATCGAGGCGTTCTGGGGCAGCACAGACAGGTCTTCTCTGTGTTAGAGTGTTACTCACTACAGGGTGCACTTTGAGGGTTTGTGACTCTGCAGACCGTTTATGTTGGAGAAATACTGTTGTCTCCACTTCATGGGTTTGTTTTAATGCACTGATACTATGTGTGACTCTGAACTGTGTACGACCTGGCAGCTGCCTCTTGCTGATGATAGGAGGAGGCAGCGCATTTCAGATTGTTGATATTTATGAGGAGACAGACACATAGTTGTTGTCTCCTAAATATCTCGTTTCTATGAGGCGTGAAGGAAGGACGTGACTCTTTCCAGAAGACGTCGCAGATGACCCCGACACCTTTCCGACACCTCGATTTACGACTTTGTTGTTGTGTATCTCCGTGTTTTGGACGATATAAGCCTGATGTGTTTCCCTGCTCCGTTGAGCAGCGTACCCCATGTGTGTGAGTGGAACCATGTCCTTTGTATGTGATTTACCTCTCCTCCTTCTGGCAAGAATACATTAGAACCTGATTAGTGATTCTCAACCTGGTGTCGAGTGATATTTTTCCTAACAGTACACATGCAGGAAAAAGCTTCATAACACCCAAGGGGACGGGTAAAAAAGCAGACAAGCATGACATGGCCCTTTAAGTTGATATATGTTGCATTGTTAGAGGAGCCTGAGGTTTTAAATGTTCATGGGTTAGCTATTATGCTAAATGTATTCATGAAAACACTCAGACGCACACACAGTGAAAGCATTTATAAATACATTTTGCTGCTAAACCGTCTGCAGAGCAAATCATATTCAGTATTCCAACTATAGACGGAGTGGAAATGACAGATGTATTTAGGCCTGTATATGCTTTCCTGCATTGTGAAGAATTACCCCCGCAGAACAATGGAGCGCTTACATTTGCATGTTTATGATTCAGGACATTAAGCCTGTACACATGGAGGAGTTGAAGTAAGAATCTCATATATGTTAAATAGTGTAACCCTTTCTATCTCAGTCTCAATCTTGATTTATTTATATAGCACATTTAAAACAACCTTCAGTGACCAACTTGCTGTACAGGCAGTAACTACAATATTAAATAAGACAATGGGACATGATAACATGATACAAAGCACGATAACTAGAAACATATTAAAAAATGTTCATAATGTATTATGTGAATTAATTATGAATAATTGTTTTATGATGGTTTGTCATGGGGAATTAAGGATATTTACGAGTGTGTATAACTGGAACACTGCACTATGAGATAATGATGCATCAGCGGCCGAACCCTGTTAAGCTGCTCCTCATTAATACCTTTCTGATTCTGATCTCTGTAGATGTTGTGATGTAATGGTTATATCTCTGTATCAGCCCTTTTCGACCCCTCAGAGCCATTCACCATCTAGGGAAGCGAACACACACACACACACACACACACACACACACACACACACACTACACACACACACACACACACACACACACACCACACACACACACACACACACGCGCGCACACACACACACACGCACACACACGCGCGCACACACACACACACAACACACAAACACACACACATACTAAACATCACACACACACCCCACAGACACACAACACAACACACAAACAACAACACACACACACACACACACAAACACACAAACACGCATGCACACACATACACACACACACACAACACACAAAAACACACCCACTCACACACACACACACCACACAAACACACACTCACACACACATACACACACAAACACACAGACACTCACTCACACACGCACGCATGCACACACACACTCATACACAAACAAACACACAAACACGCATGCACACACATACACACACACATACACACACACACACATACACACACAAACACACACCCACTCACACACACACTCACACACACATACACAAACACGCACACACACACTCATACACAAACAAACACACAAACACGCATGCACACACATACACACACACATACACACACACACACATACACACACAAACACAGACCCACTCACTCACACACACACACTCACACACACATACACAAACACGCACACACACACTCACACACACACACACACACACCACACACACAAACACACACACTCACGCACACATTCACACACACACACATACACACACAAACACAAACCCACTCACACACACACTCACACACACACACACACACACACACAAACACACACACTCACGCACACATTCACACACACTCACACACACACAAACACACACACACACTCACTCACATACACACACACAAACACACACACACAACACACACACACACAAACCTCACACACACATACTCACACACACATACACACACAAACACACAGACACTCACTCACACACACATGCATGCACACTCACACACACATTCACACACACTCACACACACACTCAGACACACACAAACCACACACACTCACTCACACACCTTTAAAAACATGATTTAGAAGAAAGTTTGTTCTATACATCTTAAAGGTCACCTATAATGCAAATCCACTTCTTCATGTCTCTTCTACATCAACATGTGTCCCCTCTTCTTCATGTCTCTTCTACATCAACATGTGTCCCCTCTTCTTCATGTTCTCTTCTACATCAACATGTGTCCCCTCTTCTCCCTGTCTCTTCTACATCAACATGTGTCCCCTCTTCTTCATGTCTCTTCTACATCAACATGTGTCCCCTCTTCCTCATGTCTCTTCTACATCAACATGTTGTCCCCTCTTCTTCATGTCTCTTCTACATCAACATGTGTCCCCTCTTCTCCATGTCTCTTCTACATCAACATGTGTCCCCTCTTCTCATGTCTCCTCTACATCAACATGTGTCCCCTCTTCTTCATGTCTCTTCTACATCAACATGTGTCCCCCTCTTCTCCATGTCTCTTCTACATCAACATGTGTCCCCTCTCCTCATGTCCTCTTCTACATCAACATGTGTCCCCTCTTCTTCATGTCTCTTCTACATCAACATGTGTCCCCTCTTCTTTCATGTCTCTTCTACATCAACATGTGTCCCTCTTCTCGTCTCTTCTACATCAACATGTGTCCCCTCTTCTTCATGTCTCTTCTACATCAACATGTGTCCCCTCTTCTTCATGTCTCTTCTACATCAACATGTGTCCCCTCTTCTTCATGTCTCTTCTACATCAACATGTGTCCCCTCTTCTTCATGTCTCTTCTACATCAACATGGTCCCCTCTTCTTCATGTCTCTTCTTCTTCACGTCTCTTCTACATCAACATGTGTCCCCTCTTCTTCGTGTCTCTTCTACATCAACATGTGTCCCCTCTTCTTCATGTCTCTTCTACATCAACATGTGTCCCCTCTTCTTCATGTCTCTTCCACATCAACGTGTGTCCCTCTTCTTCATGTCTTTCCACATCAACGTGTGTCCCCTCTTTCATGTCTCTTCTACATCAACGTGTGTCCCCTTTCTTCATGTCTCTTCTACATCAACGTGTGTCCCCTCTTCTTCATGTCTTTCTACATCAACGTGTGTCCCCTCTTCTTCATGTCTCTTCTACATCAACGTGTGTCCCCCTTCTTCATGTCTCTTCTACATCAACGTGTGTCCCTCTTCTTCATGTCTCTTCTACATCAACGTGTGTCCCCCTTTCCATGTCTCTTCTACATCAACGTGTGTCCCCTCTTCTCATGTCTCTTCTACATCAACGTGTGTCCCCTCTTCTTCATGTCTCTTCTACATCAACGTGTGTCCCCTCTTCTTCATGTCTCTTCTACATCAACGTGTGTCCCCTCTTCTTCATGTCTCTTCTACATCAACGTGTGTCCCTCTTCTTCATGTCTCTTCTACATCAACATGTGTCCCCTCTTCTTCATGTCTCTTCTACATCAACATGTGTCCCCTCTTCCTCATGTCTCTCTACATCAACATGTGTCCCCTCTTCTTCATGTCTCTTCTACATCAACATGTGTCCCCTCTTCCTCATGTCTCTTTACATCAACATGTGTCCCCTCTTCTCATGTCTCTTCTACATCAACATGTGTCCCCTCTTCCTCATGTCTCTTCTACATCAACATGTGTCCCCTCTTCTTCATGTCTCTCTACATCAACATGTGTCCCCTCTTCTCATGTCTCCTCTACATCAACATGTGTCCCTCTTCTTCATGTCTCTTCTACATCAACATGTGTCCCCTCTTCCTTCATGTCTCTCTACACATGTGTCCCCTCTTCTTCATGTCTCTTCTACACGTGTGTCCCCTTTCTTCATGTCCTCCTACATCAACGTGTGTCCCCTCTTTCATGTCTCTTCTACATCAACGTGTGTCCCCTCTTCTTCATGTCTCTTCCACATCAACGTGTGTCCCCTCTTCTTCATTCTTTACATCAACGTGTGTCCCCTCTTCTTCATGTCTCTTCACATCAACGTGTGTCCCCTCTTCTTCATGTCTCTTCTACAAACGTGTGTCCCCTCTTCCTCATGTCTCCTCTACATCAACGTGTCCCTCTTCTCATGTCTCTACATCAACGTGTGTCCCCTCTCTTCATGTCTCTTCTACATCAACGTGTGTCCCCTCTTCTCATGTCTCTTCTACATCAACGTGTGTCCCTCTTCTTCATGTCTCTTCTAAATCAACATGTGTCCCCTCTTCTTCATGTCTCTTCTACATCAACATGTGTCCCCTCTTCTCCATGTCTCTTTACATCAACATGTGTCCCCTCTTCTCCATGTCTCTTCTACATCAACATGTGTCCCCTCTTCTCATGTCTCCTCTACATCAACGTGTGTCCCCTCTTCTTCATGTCTCTTCTACATCAACGTGTGTCCCTCTTTCTTCATGTCTTTCCACATCAACGTGTGTCCCTCTTCTTCATGTCTCTTCTACATCAACGTGTGTCCCCTCTTCTCCATGTCTCTTCTACATCAACGTGTGTCCCCTCTTCTTCATGTCTCTTCTGCATCAACGTGTGTCCCCTCTTCTAGATCAACGTGTGTCCCCTCTTCCTCATGTCTCTTCTACATCAACATGTGTCCCCTCTTCTTCATGTCTCTTTACTCAACGTGTGTCCCCTCTTCTTCATGTCTCTTCCACATCAACGTGTGTCCCCTCTTCTTCATGTCTCTTCTACATCAACAAAGTGTGTCCCCTCTTCTTCATGTCTTTCTACATCAACGTGTGTCCCCTCTTCTTCATGTCTCTTCTACATCAACATGTGTCCCTCTTCTCATGTCTCTTCTAGATCAACATGTGTCCCCTCTTCTTCATGTCTTTCTACATCAACATGTGTCCCCTCTTCTTCAGTCTCTTCTACATCAACATGTGTCCCCTCTTCTTCATGTCTCTTCTACATCAACATGTGTCCCCTCTTCTTCATGTCTCTTCTAACATCAACATGTGTCCCCTCTTCTTCATTGTCTCTTCTACATCAAATGTGTCCCCTCTTCTTCGTGTCCTTTCTACATCAACATGTGTCCCCTCGTCCTGCGTGTCTCTCTACATCAACATGTGTCCCTCTTCCTCGTGTCTCCTCTACATCAACATGAGTCCCTCTTCTTCGTGTCTCTTCTACATCAACATGTGTCCCCTCTTCTCCATGTCTCTTCTACATCAACATGTGTCCCCTCTCCTCATGTCTCCTCTACATCAACATGTGTCTCTTCTTCATGCTCTTAATCACAACATGTGTCCCTCTTCTTCATGTCTCTTCTACATCAACATGTGTCCCCTCTTCTTCATGTCTCTTCTACATCAACATTGTGTCCCTCTCTTCATGTCTTCCACATCAACATGTGTCCCCTCATTCATGTCTCTTCCACATCAACATGTGTCCCTCTTCTTCATGTCTCTTCTACATCAACATGTGTCCTCTTCTTCATGTCTCTTCTACATCAACATGTGTCCCCTCTTCCTCATGTCTTCTACATCAACATGTGTCCCCTCTTCTTCATGTCTCTTCTACATCAACATGTGTCCCCTCTTCTTCATGTCTCTTCTACATCAAACATGTGTCCCTTCTTCATGTCTCTTCTACATCAACATGTGTCCCCTCTTCTTCATGTCTCTTCTACATCAGCATGTGTCCCCTCTTCCTCATGTCTCTTCTACATCAACATGTGTCCCCTCTTCTTCATGTCTCTTCTACATCAAACATGTGTCCCCCTTCTTCATGTCTCTTCTACATCAACATTGTCCCTCTTCTTCATGTCTCTTCTACATCAGCATGTGCCCCTTCCTCATGTCTCTTCTACATCAACATGTGTCCCCTTTCTCCATGTCTCTTCTACATCAACATGTGTCCCCTCTTCCTCATGTCTCTCTACATCAACATGTGTCCCCTCTTCTTCATGTCTCCTCTACATCAACATGTGTCCCCTTCTTCATGTCTCTTCTACATCAACATGTGTCCCCTCTTCTTCATGTCTCTCTACATCAACATGTGTCCCCTCTTCTTCATGTCTCTTCTACATCAGCATGTGTCCCCTCTTCTCATGTCTCTTCTACATCAACATGTGTTCTTCTCCATGTCTCTTCTACATCAACATGTGTCCCCTCTTCCTCATGTCTCCTCTACATCAACATGTGCCCCTTCTTCATGTCTCTTCTACATCAACATGTGGTCCCCTCTTCTTCATGTCTTCTACATCAACATGTGTCCCTCTTCTTCATGTCTCTTCTTCATCAACATGTGTCCCCTCTTCTTCATGTTCTTTTACATCAACATGTGTCCCCTCTTCGTCATGTCTCTTCTACATCAACATGTGTCCCCTCTTTTCATGTCTCTTCTACATCAACATGTGTCCCTCTTCGTCATGTCTCTTTACATCAACATGTGTCCCCTCTTCTCATGTCTCTTTTACATCAACATGTGTCCCCCTTCTTCATGTCTCTTCTACATCAACATGTGTCCCCTCTTCTTCATGTCTCTTCTACATCAACATGTTCCCTCTTCTTCATGTATCTTCTACATCAACATGTGTCCCCTCTTCTTCATGTCTTTACATCAACATGTGTCCCCTCTTCTTCATGTCTCTTCTACATCAACATGTGTCCCCTCTTCTTCATGTATCTTCTACATCAACATGTGTCCCCTCTTCTTCATGTCTCTTCTACATCAACATGTGTCCCCTCTTCCTCATGTCTCTTCTACATCAACATGTGTCCCCTCTTCTCCATGTCTCTTCTACATCAACATGTGTCCCCTCTTTCATGTCTCTCTACATCAACATGTGTCCCTCTTCTTCATGTCTCTTCTACATCAACATGTGTCCCCTCTTCTTCATGTCTTCTACATCAACATGTGTCCCTCTTTCATGTCTCTTCTACATCAACATGTGTCCCTCTTCTTCATGTCTTCTACATCAGCATGTGTCCCTCTTCCTCATGTCTCTTCTACATCAACATGTGTCCCCTCTTCTCATGTCTCTTCTACATCAACATGTGTCCCTCTTCTCATGTCTCCTCTACATCAACATGTGTCCCTCTTCTTCATGTCTCTTCTACATCAACATGTGTCCCCTCTTCTTCATGTCTCTTTCTACATCAACATGTGTCCCCTCTTCTTCATGTATCTTCTACATCAACATGTGTCCCCTTTCTTCATGTCTCTTCTAATCAACATGTGTCCCCTCTTCTCATGTCTTCTACATCAACATGTGTCCCCTCTTCCTCATGTCTCCTCTACATCAACATGTGTCCCTCTTCTTCATGTCTCTTCTACATCAACATGTGTCCCCTCTTCTTCATGTCTTCTACATCAACATGTGTCCCTCTTCTTCATGTCTCTTCTACATCAACATGTGTCCCTCTTCTTCATGTCTCTTCTACATCAGCATGTGTCCCCTCTTCTCATGTCTCTTCTACATCAACATGTGTCCCCTCTTCTCCATGTCTCTTCTACATCAACATGTGTCCCCTCTTCCTCATGTCTCCTCTACATCAACGTGTGTCCCCTCTTCTTCATGTCTCTTCTACATCAACGTGTGTCCCCTCTTACTCATGTCTCTTACATCAACGTGTGTCCCCTCTTCTTCATGTCTCTTCTACATCAACGTGTGTCCCCTTTCTTCATGTCTCTTCACATCAACGTGTGTCCCCTCTTCTTCATGTCTCTTCTACAAACGTGTGTCCCTCTTCTTCATGTCTCTTCTACATCAGTGTGTCCCCTCTTCTTCATGTCTCTTCTACATCAACGTGTGTCCCTCTTCCTCATGTTCCTCTACATCAACGTGTGTCCCCTCTTCCTCATGTCTCCTACATCAACGTGTGTCCCCTCTCTCATGTCTCTCTACATCAACGTGTGTCCCTCTTCTTCATGTCTCTTCTACATCAAGTGTGTCCCCTCTTCTCATGTCTCTTCTACATCAACATGTGTCCCCTCTTCTTCATGTCTCTTCTACATAACATGTGTCCCCTCTTCTTCATGTCTCTTCTACATCAACATGTGTCCCCTCTTCTCCATGTCTCTTCTACATCAACATGTGTCCCCTCTTCTCATGTCTCCTCTACATCAACGTGTGTCCCTCTTTCATGTCTCTTCTACATCAACGTGTGTCCCTCTTCTTCATGTCTCTCCACATCAACGTGTGTCCCCTCTTCTTCATGTCTTCTACATCAACGTGTGTCCCCTCTTCTTCATGTCTCTTCTACATCAACGTGTGTCCCTTTCTTCATGTCTCTTACATCAACGTGTGTCCCCTCTTCTTCATGTCTCTTCTACATCAACATGTGTCCCCTCTTCCTCATGTCTCCTTACATCAACATGTCCCCTCTTCTTCATGTCTCTTTACATCAACGTGTGTCCCCTCTTCTTCAGTGTCTCTCCACATCAACGTGTGTCCCCTCTTCTTCATGTCTCTTCTACATCACGTGTGTTCCCCTCTTCTTCATGTCTCTTCTACATCAACGTGTGTCCCCTCTTCTTCATGTCTGCTTCTACATCAACATGTGTCCCCTCTTCTTCCATGTCTCTTCTAGTCAACATGTGTCCCCTCTTCTTCATGTTCCTCTTCTACATCAACATGTGTCCCCTCTTCTTCATGTCTCTTCTACAAAACATGTGTCCCTCTTCTTCATGTCTCTTCTACATCAACATGTGTCCCTCTTCTTCATGTCCTTCTACATCAACATGTGTCCCCTCTTCTTCATGTCTCTTCTACATCAACATGTGTCCCTCTTCTTCGTGTCTCTTCTACATCAACATGTGTCCCCTCTTCCTCGTGTCTCTTCTACATCAACATGTGTCCCCTCTTCGTGTCTCTCTACATCAACATGAGTTTTCTTCGTGTCTCTTCTACATCAACATGTGTCCCTCTTCTCCATGTCTCTTCTACATCAACATGTGTCCCCTCTTTCATGTCTCTCTATACATCAACATGTGTCCCCTCTTCTGTCTTCTACATCAACATGTGTCCCCTCTTCTCATGTCTCTTCTACATCAACATGTGTCCCCCTTCTTCATGTCTCTTCTACATCAACATGTGTCCCCTCTTCTTCATGTCTCTTCCACATCAACATGTGTCCACTCTTCTTCATGTCTCTTCACATCAACATGTGTCCCTCTTCTTCATGTCTCTTCTACATCAACATGTGTCCCCTCTTCTTCATGTCTCTTCTACATCAACATGTGTCCCCTCTTCCTCATGTCTCTTCTACATCAACATGTGTCCCCTCTTCTTCATGTCTCTTCTACATCAACATGTGTCCCTCTTCTTCATGTCTCTTCTACATCAACATGTGTCCCCTCTTCTTCATGTCTCTTCTACATCAACATGTGTCCCTCTTCTTCATGTCTCTTCTACATCAGCATGGTCCCCTCTTCCTCATGTCTCTTCTACATCAACATGGTCCCTCTTCTTCATGTCTCTTCTACATCAACATGGTCCCCTCTTCTTCATGTCTTCTACATCAACATGTGTCCCCTCTTCTTCATGTCTCTTCTACATCAGCATGTGTCCCCTCTCACCTGTCTCTTCTAATCAACATGTGTCCCCTCTTCTCCATGTCTCTTCTACATCAACATGTGTCCCCTCTTCCTCAGTCTCCTCTACATCAACATGTGTCCCCCTTCTTCATGTCCCTCTACATCAACATGTGTCCCCTCTTCTTCATGTCTCTTCTACATCAACATGTGTCCCCTCTTCTTCATGTCTCTTCTACATCAACATGTGTCCCCTGTCCCCTCTTCTTCATGTCTCTTCTACATCAGCATGTGTCCCTCTTCCTCATGTCTCTTCTACTCAACATGTGTCCCCTCTTCTCCATGTCTTCTACATCAACATGTGTCCCCTCTTCATGTTCCTCTACATCAACATGTGTCCCCTCTTCTTCATGTCTCTTCTACATCAACAGTGTCCCCTCTTCTTCATGTCTCTTCTACATCAACATGTGTCCCCTCTTCTTCATGTCTCTTCTTATCATCAAATGTGTCCCCTCTTCTTCATGTCTCTTTTACATCAACATGTGTCCCCTCTTCGTCATGTTCTTTACATCAACATGTGTCCCCTCTTCTTCATGTCTTTTACATCAACATGTGTCCCCTCTTCGTCATGTCTCTTTTACCTCAACATGTGTCCCCTCTTCTTCATGTCTCTTTTACATCAACATGTGTCCCCTCTTCTTCATGTCTCTTCTAACGTCAACATGTGTTCCCCTCTTCTTCATGTCTCTTCTACATCAACATGTTTCCCCTCTTCTTCATGTATCTTCTACATCAACATGTGTCCCCTCTTCTTCATGTATCTTCTACATCAACATGTGTCCCCCTCTTCTTCATGTCTCTTCTACATCAACATGTGTCCCCTCTTCTTCATGTATCTTCTACATCAACATGTGTCCCCTCTTCTTCATGTCTCTTCTACATCAACATGTGTCCCCTCTCCTCATGTCTCTTCTACATCAACATGTGTCCCCTCTTCTCCATGTCTCTTCTACATCAACATGTGTCCCCTCTTCCTCATGTCTCCTCTACATCAACATGTGTCCCCTCTTCTTCATGTCTCTTCTACATCAACATGTGTCCCCTCTTCTTCATGTTTCTTTACATCAACATGTGTCCCCCTATGGGGGTCCCCCTCCATTCAATTCATGTCTCTTCTACATCAACATGTGTCCCCTCTTCTTCATGTCTCTTCTACATCATGTGTCCCCTCTTCTACATCAACATGTGTCCCCTCTTCTCCATGTCTCTTCTACATCAACATGTGTCCCCTCTTCCTCATGTCTCCTCTACATCAACATGTGTCCCCTCTTCTTCATGTCTCTTCTACATCAACATGTGTCCCCTCTTCTTCATGTCTCTTCTACATCAACATGTGTCCCCTCTTCTTCATGTCTCTTCTTCATCAACATGTGTCCCCTCTTCTTCATGTCTCTTTTACATCAACATGTGTCCCCTCTTCGTCATGTCTCTTTTACATCAACATGTGTCCCCTCTTCTTCATGTCTCTTTTACATCAACATGTGTCCCCTCTTCGTCATGTCTCTTCTACATCAACATGTGTCCCCTCTTCTTCATGTCTCTTCTACATCAACATGTGTCCCCTCTTCTCATGTCTCTTCTACATCAACATGTGTCCCCTCTTCTTCATGTCTCTTCTACATCAACATGTGTCCCCTCTTCTTCATGTCTCTTCTACATCAACATGTGTCCCCTCTTCTTCATGTCTCTTCTACATCAACATGTGTCCCCTCTTCTTCATGTCTCTTCTACATCAACATGTGTCCCCTCTTCTTCATGTCTCTTCTACATCAACATGTGTCCCCTCTTCTTCATGTCTCTCTACATCAACATGTGTCCCCTCTTCTTCATGTCTCTTCTACATCAACATGTGTCCCTTCTTCTCATGTCTCTTCTACATCAACATGTGTCCCCTCTTCCTCATGTCTCTTCTACATCAACATGTGTCCCCTCTTCTTCATGTCTCTTCTACATCAACATGTGTCCCCTCTTCTTCATGTCTCCTTCTACATAACATGTGTCCCCTCTTCTTCATGTCTCTTCTACATCAACATGTGTCCCCTCTTCTTCATGTCTCTTCTACATCAACATGTGTCCCCTCTTCTTCATGTCTCTCTACATCAACATGTGTCCCCTCTTCTTCATGTCTCTTCTACATCAACATGTGTCCCCTCTTCTTCATGTCTCCTCTACATCAACATGTGTCCCCTCTTCTTCATGTCTCTTCTACATCAACATGTGTCCCCTCTTCTTCATGTCTTCTACATCACCATGTGTCCCCTCTTCTTCATGTTCTACATCAACATGTGTCCCCTCTTCTTCATGTCTTCTACATCAACATGTGTCCCCTCTTCTTCATGTCTCTTCTACATCAACACGTGTCCCCTCTTCTTCATGTCTCTTCTACATCAACATGTGTCCCCTCTTCTTCATGTCTTCTACATCAACATGTGTCCCCTCTTCTTCATGTCTCTTCTACATCAACATGTGTCCCCTCTTCATGTCCTCTACATCAACATGTGTCCCCTCTTCTTCATGTTCTACATCAACATGTGTCCCCTCTTCTTCATGTCTCTTCTACATCAACATGTGTCCCCTCTTCTTCATGTCTCTTCTACATCAACATGTGTCCCCTCTTCCATGTCCTCTACATCAACATGTGTCCCCTCTTCTTCATGTCTCCTCTACATCAACATGTGTCCCCTCTTCTTCATGTCTCTTCTACATCAACATGTGTCCCCTCTTCTTCATGTCTCTTCTACATCAACATGTGTCCCCTCTTCTTCATGTCTCTTCTACATCACCATGTGTCCCCTCTTCTTCATGTCTCTTCTACATCAACATGTGTCCCCTCTGTGGAAAGAGACTCTGAAAGTTTCAGGAACAAAGATTTTCTCTCTTTTTGATCCATTTCTATAAAAACCTGTCTGAAAATGAGCTGATCAGATTTTGGCCATTTATGATGTCATAAACGATGTTTTGTCTTGTGTAACCATTAGCCAATCAGCAACCAAGGTAACCCCCCCCCCCCCCCCTTATCACCTGAATCTCCTCCTAGAGCTCCATTGAGTTCTTTGTAACCAAATGTCTCTCAGAGGGACGTGGGGAGGGGCTCCTTATTTTCATCTAAAGTAACAGACAGAGAATCAGCTCTTTGGAAACAGGGCTGAAACAGAGGGGATTATGGGTAATGCTGCAATGATCTATTTGGTGTTTCAGCCAATCAGAGACAGGCTCTGGAATATCTGAGACCTGTGATATATTGATGAGAAACAGTATAACAGGGGACCTTTAATCTATGTCTTGATGCACAGTATCCACTTGTTGCTCTTCCATCTGTCTTCAGCCCCGTCAGCACAAAGCAGCGCTGCCTGTCCCTCTGAGGCTGAGGCACTGAGACACCTCTGATAGTGACTGATCTGGACTGTCATGGCTAACATCAGCTGCTGTTTAGAAAGTGATGAGGGAGGCAATAAATGCACAAAAAACTATAGTTTAATGTAACTTAAATGCAAACATAGAAACAGGAGTTATAAGAACTTGACCTTTTGACCTGAGACACTGAGTGGGATTTCTGCAAGAGTTGACCTTATGACCTATAGTTTTATTCTCTTCCTATGTGCCCTTATCTTGTTAACAATACTTATTCCTAAGTAAAATAGCATTAAAAACATATAGAAATACCCTGTTATAAGTAAAAGTACAAATATATTAGCGTCAAAATATACTTAAAGTACAAAAAGTAATCATTCGGCTTAATGTCCTATTTTAGAATCATATATCTTTACAATCCAACACTGAGTACAAAGCAGAAATAAGTAGGTAAAATAGAGTAAGAGCTGATAAAATCACAATGACTTCAAATGAAATACTGCGTTAATGTTTGTGCAGTGTCTACCCACGCCTTATTGGTTGCCTGACTGGACGCGATGTGATAATGAGAGAGGACAAAGAGGAGACTCCCCCTCTCTCCCCCCTCAGTCAGCAGTGAAGGGGTTAACGGAGGAATCACAGTGGTTCAGAGACGCAGAGTGTTGATTGCGGTGGACAGCTCCAGTAAACAGAGGCTGTGTGTGCTGAGTCAGGAGAGGTGTCACTCTGGGTAAAAGGCCGTGGCTTCGCTCAGGCCACACTCTGTTGACAGACCTCTCTCTGCCCTCAAAGCCCTGCTGTGTCATTTACTGCTGTTAGGGAAGGGCATCAATTAAGCAAGGAGGCCTACTGGCTGCTGCTGCTGCTGCTGCTGCTGCTGCTACAGGGAAGCTTGTTTGGGTGTGTTCGCTGAGGAGTGTGCGGACAGAAAGAAAAGGGAAGTTGTGCAAGGCTGAAGGTGTGGTTGGGTTTGTGTGTTTTTCTGGCATGAGTCTGGTCTCACACCCAGCAAACGGTCAAGAAGGGTGGCTTGTGAGATCAGTGGTATGTAGATATTAAAGAATAGTTTTACACTTATCAGTACTTTACTTCACGACTTATTTTTCTGACGACTTTGAGTTCTTACATTTTGAACCCAAATACCTGTACTTTCTACTTCTTACATGTTGAACTCAAATACCTGTACTTTCTACTTCTTACATGTTGAACCCAAATACCTGTACTTTCTACTTCTTACATGTTGAACTCAAATACCTGTACTTTCTACTTCTTACATGTTGAACTCAAATACCTGTACTTTCTACTTCTTACATGTTGAACCCAAATACCTGTACTTCTACTTCTCACATGTTGAACTCAAATACCTGTACTTTCTACTTCTTACATGTTGAACCCAAATACCTGTACTTTCTACTTCTTACATGTTGAACCCAAATACCTGTACTTTCTACTTCTCTCATTTTCCAAACAGCTGGTTCCTTTAGTCTGAATGTGTGTTTGATGCGTGATCATTATTCTTTTAGAGTCATTGCGTGCCTATTGATTTGAACACGATCCGTGTATCCATCACTTCCTGGTCTTCTCTAAAGAAGAGGGACCAATGGAAACGTTGTCATGTTGCCGTTGTTCAGCATGGAAACATTCATTAGCTAACAATGACATTATTGTTCTATTAATATAAAGGGAGGTCAGGTACTCTTTAAAGCAGCTGCTAGTTATGGGTACTTTTTACTGAAGTATATTTCAAAGCCCTCTTTACTTTTACTTAGAAGTTTAGTCAGTACTTCTACTTTTACCAGAGTATTTCTAAACACCAGTATCTGTTCTACTTGAGTAAAGGATGAGTGTACTTTTACCATCTCTGATCATAGATATAGGAATACAAGAATAATACCAATATATTTGTTTTTGTGTTTCTCTTATTTTCCTACGCTGCTGTTATGATGGCTGTGAATAAGAAAATATGAAGAACAGACCACCTTCCTGAACGGAACAAATGAAAATGAAATAGGCCTACCGGGGACAAGCACAGGCCAAAAAGTGACCGGCTGCCGACAGAATGTGCCTCAAAGAGATGGTTTCCTAGATAGAGACTTAAATTCACCACAAAAGACTCAAACGGCTGCATTGACACTAAATAGAGCCAGACTAACTTGCAACTATGAAAAAGGTGCAAAACCACCTCAAAGTGGAAAGTATCTAGATATCCCTGCCCTGATGCCAAAGTAACTGGCAACTGAATATGTGTCGCCGTTTGATATCTATGTCTGGACCGTTGCGTAAAAAGGAGGGTTTCTGCCCGTTACTTGCCTTCTTACTTCTCCGCTGTTTTCTTGTCCCAGTTTGAAACCAAACTGTAAGCAGTTAAATCGACCGAACTTCTTTCAGCAGATGTAAGCGTCCTTAACAACGGTCAATAAATCCTTGACAGCGGTCTGTCTGTTCTGGATTCACAACGTGTCACGTGTTCTGAATTGACCAATCAGAGAATTGTCAACTAAGCCATGTAATAATGTCTCAAAACGTACAAAGCCAATTTGTCAAGTGTTTCATCAACTTGTGGATCGTTGCGAAAGTAGTAGATCATAGTGCATTTTGCCATACTTATACACAATTATGAATCAGAATGAGAAACAGGTTTATTCCCAGGTGGACAAATACGAGGAATTTGACTTTGAACTTGGTGTGGTGCATACATAAAAGTATTTGAGACACAGCATGTAAAGTATGTTTGTCATGTACATGTGTAGCAGAGGGCCCATTATCTCTTAATTCAAATGATCATGTCGATGTTAAGTGTAAGAGGAATTGCTGACTTACCATTCCTTTATATTATTCACATGTACAGACACACACACAGAAACTGACGGTTATCGCCTGACTTCACTCATTCCCTGCAGGATTCACATTAAAAGCTCACTTTACTGGGCTAGCAGGATTCCCACAGGCCCAGTCTTGTTAACCCTAACCGTCCCAACACCAACACCAACAAAACCACGCCACAAAGTCCTGTTCCATGTGCAGAACTTCTTAAAAAACACAATACACTCGGAAAAAGGGTGTGTGTGGATCTGAGCAAGCAAACAGGGTGGAGGCAAGGCAAATGTATTCATATAGCACCTTTCAACACAAGGCCATTCAAAGTGCTTTACAAAAATGAAAGACATTAAGACCTTGAGCAGCCTTGAGCAGCCGCTATCTCCCTTAAGGAGGGGCTGCCCTAGCATTTTGTTGCTGATGTTACCAGTTTGTGAGCGGGCAACTCTCGTGAGAGATAGTTATTGATGTGGGACACCTGGAACACATCCTTCTCGGGGTGTAGATGACCCCGAGCCATAAGCGACTACATGTGATTCAGTGTCCTCAGCTGTCCATCTATTGAAGAAAGTAGATTATTACTCTGAACGAGTTCAAACCTGGAGCTACAGGAGGCTCTTCAGAACTGATTAAGGCATCTCAACCGTGTGGTCAGCCTGTGACATGTCTTGTGAATTCTCCGGCCGAAGCTCCAAATAAACCGTCAGTGTTTGCCATCAAAGCTCCAGCTCTCCTCGAGTCTCTCTGAGTCCTGACTCCCATTGCTTCAGAAGTTTCCCCACAATGAATAACACAGGTGCATGAATACAAGTGACAGTGCAGTGTGAGATGTGAATAGTTCAATTAAAAGCAGCGGCAAAAGAAAAGTCTTCTTGCTGGATTTAAAAGTAGTCAGAGTTGCAGCGGACCTGCAGGCTTCTGGGAGTTTGTTCCAGATGGAGCATAATAACTGAACTTCTCCATGTTTAGTTCTGACTCTGGGGACAGAAAGCAACACCTGAGAGTTCTGGATGGTTCATAATTTAGCAGGAGGTCAGACATATACTTTGGCCCTAATCAATGCTTTATGAAGCAGCCGCAGTATTTAGAAATCAGTTATTTGACACACAGGAAGCCAGTGTAAAGACTTCAGAACTGGAGTGATCCACCTGGTTTGTGAGGCAAGGTGGGGCAGGCGTGCACGCTCCGTTATTGTCCCAGAAGATCGTGGGTGTATGACCTGTGTTTGCTGGGTTGTGAACATGTGCAGGGAGGAGCAGGATTAAGTGCTGAGTCTGCAACCTGTTATTACTTCTGCACGATAATTACTGCATTCATGACCACTAAATATCACTGTATTCATACACCGTTAAGCCACAGTTCAAGAGGTGATATTTGCAGATATTATATGGTACTTGCAAAGTGATGACAGCATAATAATCCGCTCTGCTGTTATATGGAAATGCAATAAATGAACATGCATTAGCAGGCTTGAAGAGATGAAAGAATGCAAAACAGCAGTTACTCTTTTCATGATTTTAGTTTGGTGTGTGTAAAGTTTCCTGTTTTATTTTGAAATGCTGTTCTCCTTGTGTCTTTTCTTGTCTTCCCTCATGTTCCTGATTGTCCCATTGTGACCAGCTGTTGCGTTTCACCTCTCCAGCTGTGTCCTGTCTTGTGATTGCTCTTGAGCAGAGATGGCAAAAGTACACGCATCCTTTACTCAAGTAGAAGTACAGATAGTCGTGTTTAAAAATACTCTGGTGAAAGTAGAAGTACTGACTAAACTTCTTTACCACTTCCTTATCACTGTGTTAGCATTGGAGCATTTCAGCATTTATCTTACTGCTGTACTGAGACTCCGATGACTATAGCTATAGAGCAGGGGGTCAAACTCAAATACACAGTGGGCCAAAATTAAAAAATGGGTGCTAGTCGAGGGCCGGACTGGTTCAATGTTTATTGCAGAACTTATTGAATGAACTTATTGCACATATTAAACCTGGAACTAACAAAGCTTCAATTATTGCCTATAAAAACAACATTAAATAATCAGTTGCATTCATTTCTCATGGTTCTATCTGCAGAGTCATTTCTTATGAGTACATTTCCCCACAGGCCAACAACAGCTTCAACAAAACTATTCCCCTCAAAGAGAAACCAAACATGTCCTGTTGTCCTGAGAGAGAAAGAGCAGAAGGAAGCATCCTTTGAACTCAGTGTGCTGCTCTGTGATGCTAGCTCAGATACTTGGCATCTCATCTTGGGTGCAAGGTCATCAATGTTTGGGCTCAGGCTCTGAGCGGAGGAGACCCTCAGGATGGAGTGAAGGTGTGAGTGCAATATACCGGAGGGCCAGATCTAATAGGAATTAGAAATTATCCTGCGGGCCGAAATTAAATCCACCAAGGGCCTGATTTGGCCCCCGGGCCTTGAGTTTGACACATGTGGTGTAGACCCTTAGCCTTGTTGTAAAATAGTTACCACTAAGATCAATATACTGCGTTTTATGCGTTAAAAAGGTCAGGAAAATATGTAAAATACAAGTACAGCACAAATCATTATTGTTTGCCAGTCGTTCCCATTTCACTGCAGTCATATTATGTGTTGTGTATAGCAGCAGTTGCTTCTGGGCAGGTCGACCTTCTCTGCATAATGTTTTGTGAGCCAGTGTCAGATAAGATCCAAAATTCATCCTCCAGACTGCCAACGTCTCATAGAATACACTTCAATATTTCTATTTTAGACACACAAGTCATGTCAACACTGTGCCAAAACATCAAAAAGGGAATGAAACTACTATTGCTTTCACCAAAACAATGAAACCAGCGAGTCTCACGTGGCCAGGCGTGAGCAAAGTTGCACCTGATACACCCGAGGGGATTGGCTCTCATCCCAAGGACACATGGTGGGAGGGACCTCTCCCTGAGAAGAGGCACTCGTAACCAGACCAGTGACTCACTCTCCTGCTGGCCATGTGCTGCCTGTTTGTGGTGTGAGAGAGGAGCGTGAGGCATCGAAACAGAAAGCGGAGACATGAAGAGAGAGGGAGGCAGGGACACAAGCTAAGTACAGCACAACATAAATGTGGAGTGATAGTAAAAGCAAGCAGAGAATACCTATTTTTTGCAGATGACAAGTGTCAAAAATCTAAAGTGTATCATAAAACAGAAGAGACATATGTTAAAAGAGAAACCCAAATAAAGCTTCTGAAGCTTCAAGGGGGCCTATTATGCTAATTTTAAGGTTCATATCCATATTGCCCATCCATAGTTAGTAACTCTATTAGATTTCAAGGGGGTAGGAGATGTTTCTTTCTTCAGTATCTTTCTATTTTCAGGTGTTTATCAGTATGTAGTGTTTCTACTTAAAGAGTCCTCTCCTGCTGATGTTCAGAGTGTATATCAGTATGTAGTGTCTCTACTTTAAAGAGTCCTCTCCTGCTGATGTTCAGGTTGTTATTAGTATGTAGTGTCTCTACTTTTAAAGAGTCCTCTCCTGCGGATGTTCAGGTGTATATCAGTATGTAGTGTCTCTACTTTAAGAGTCTCTCCTGCTGATGTTCATGTGTATATCAGTATGTAGTGTCTTTACTTTAAGAGGTCCTCTCCTGCTGATGTTCAGGTGTTATCAGTATGTAGTGTCTCTACTTTAAAGAGTCCTCTCCTGCTGATGTTCATGTGTATATCAGTATGTAGTGTCTCTACTTTAAAGAGTCCTCTCCTGCTGATGTTCAGGTGTATATCAGTACGTAGTGTCTCTACTTTAAAGAGTCTCTCCTGCTGATGTTCAGGTGTATATCAGTACGTAGTGTTGGGGGGCGAAACTCAGGGATTTTAGCAATGCTCAAAACCCTATATAACACAGTAGAGAAAGGGAAAATCCCAAAAAGCATAATACCTCTTTTTAAACAGTCCTCATTCGGGTTGAGCCTGAAAGAAACAGTGCAGGGTTTCAGTTTCAATGAGTCACGTTTGTGTTTTAGATAAATAAAAATGAGGGTCATTCAGTGACTGTTTCAAAACATGAGTAAAACTTAGCGTGTTTAAGTGTTACAGACACAACAATCACTGAGTCACCGGAGAGGATGCTGAGCAAACCGGCTGCAAATTCAGTCCCGTTGGAGATGTGAGTTTCAGAACTGGTTTTTAAAAGCAGACACCCTTTTTTCCTTCAGGTCAACAAGTTGTCTTCAATCACGTGAGTTTCAAAATGAACACTCCCTGCCAGGTTCCACAGGTGATTATTACTGACTACAGAGGACATAAATCTGTGTTAGTGTGAGAAGACAGCTGATAAGGCAGAAAAGGACCATAAATCTGTATTTGACATGTCCTGACAGTGTGTAAATGTGAACGTATTCAAGGCTGTTTTTCAATCCCACGCTTCTTTCTTTTTTTTTTTAAATCCATGGCCTGTCCATTTCTGTTCTGTGGTTTTGTTGTTTTTTCCCCTGTAACACCTGGGAAAGCTGTAGGGGGAACAAACCGCTGCCAGCTTTCCAACACATTCCCGATCCGAATGCCTGGGCACAGCCGCACATTGTTGGCATTCCTTCATTTAAAGGTGCAGCATTTCTTTGTCTCTCAACACCATGTCAATGACTCTTGTGTAAACATGTGGGGAGATTTTCAGGCATGTGGTTTACACCATTTTAAGGTGACTTTCATGGCTGAACTGTAACCTAAAATTGAAAGGGATACGATTAAAGTTAGTAAAGATATCCTTCCACAAATAATACTGCTGGGATTAACAATATGGGTTTTCCACAAGGTCCTTGAAAGTCATTATCCCAAACAGAAAGCTTTGAGTTTAAAAAGTGAAGCCAATGAGGAATCTGTGTAGTTTCCAATGGCAAACACAAGGTTGACTCCAATGGTGGCTTTAAGACGTCTGATTAACATGAACAAATAAGCCAATGGAGAAGTTTCTTAACCTAAATTGGTATCAATGGATAAAACTGGGTTTACTCCAATGGTGGCAAAAAGAAATCTGATTGTATAGAAGTTTATGAGAAAATTAAATCATTCCCCGGTGATTTATTACCTTAGTAAGACTTCGTAAGACCTCAATACCCACGATAAATACTTATTTAAAGAGCCTAACATGAACAAATAAGCCAATGGGGAAGTTTATTAAACCTAAACCTAAACTTGTTATCAATGGCTAACACGAGTTTGACTCCTTTGGTGGCAAAAATAAGTCAGTGGGTGTTTCTCAATGTCGAGGAGGCTTCCTTGGTAGCACATGTACCTCTGAGTCAGTTGCTTCAGAAGCGAGGCAAGAATCCTTCCTAGCCTCGGAAAACGAAGAATGGTGGAACAGGCTAACAGGTGTGCGTCATATGCGAGGCCCCGCCTTAAATGGAGCACGATTTCCGCCAAAGATTTGGAAATTGGTCCGTGCGCAAAGCATTGAGGGGATTTTAAGACCGCGGAGTCTACACACGCCAGCCTCGGTAGAATTCCAAGTATGCTGGACATTGGAACAGTCCTTCGGCGGCACTCGATGACGTAGTATGCTTGAAATACTGGTTCTGGAGCCGCCTTCCTCGACATTGAGAAACATCCAGTTGTATTACCTCAGTAAGATCAAAACACTCTGTTGAAGATCCTCACGTAAAAATATGACGCTAATAAGCAGTGCCTTGAATCTGTGTGTTTCCATTGGCCAACACAGGCAACTCGACTGGAGGAAAAAATACATCTTATTGTGTAGAAGTCTATGACAAAATGGCCTCAATTCTCACTTGATTTATAACCTTAGCGAACCATTCCCTAATAGCTGCTTTCACACCAAGTACTTTGCCGTACTTAGTTCCCAGCACTTTGTTCCCCCATGGCACTAAGTACAGATCGCGTTCACACCGGAATAAGTTCCCTGAGGGAGATTACGCAAATGTGCCGCTGACGTCACTTCTTCTTCTTCTGCTTTGGGTTTACTGGCAGGCCGCAAACAACTTCACGGCGTATACTGCCACCCGGAGCCCCCGGCCGGAAGTCCCCGGAGTTGGGGAAGGCTTCAGTAGAAGCTGCTGGGACTCCCAGCAGCTTCTACTGAAGCCTTCCGAGTAAATCGCCAGAACGCCGACACCTCCTCATCTCCACCGCTCCCATGTTTTCTTTTGTGTTGCCATAAGTTATTCTCTCTCCGTTGGTGCGTGGGGCTAATGCTAATGCTAATAATGCTAATGCCAGCAAATACAATGGCGGCTTCAGTTTTACGGGGCGTGATTAGCAATCCGCCCAGCCAATCAGAAATTGGAATTTTTTTCTCCCCAGGAAAGTACCACCTCTCTAGCAGGCACTAAAAAGGGGGGAAAAGTTCTCATGAACTAAGATCTCTATTTGGTGTGAACGCAAAATCCCAGGAACTATCGGAACTAAAAGGGAAAGGTACTCCGGTGTGAAAGCGCCTATTGAGTATGTTGGCCTCAATATCTAGAGTTGCAAGTACTTTTCAGTAAAGAATTATGTTTATTTTGGAAGTTATGGTCAAATTTAGAGTAAAATAGACGGTAAAGCAGGGTATGATTTAGGGCGGGGCTACCTTGTGATTGACGGGTTGCTACCACACCATTTTAGCTTTAATGATATACTATTTGGTCACCTAAATTGCCTTATACAGTGTTTTGTTGTGGCCTACTTAGATCCATTCTCCTATACAACATTTAAATTAGGAACCGATCACAGTTGATGAATTGTGAGGTTGCTGTTAATAAACCACACAGTGCTCATAAATTGGCCATTATAGTAAAGTCGTAATATATAATGCCTAAAAGGAGAAATGCTGTTTTGTGATGTCTTAACATTTCATTCATAAATGTGTTAAAGTCGGATCTAAAGGGAGCACATAGAAATGTTCCTACTACAGCGGTTTCTTGTAAAAAGAAAGGTCTCGTGTGAGGCTCTGATAGTAACCATAAACAACACATGTGTAAGCAAATATGTGAGGCATTTTTCTGTCTACTATTTAGAAGAATATCATGTGACCTGGTAGGTTCAAGCATGCAAATAGTGTT
>CADEHL010001053.1:1496320-1511055 GCA_902827135.1 Harpagifer antarcticus | reverse complement strand
AAGTGTGTGTGAGTGTGAGAGAGGTACAAAAAGAAAATAAGGAGAGAAAATGTGCCGGGGAAAAAGGATTGCTGTGGTGTTGGAATCTAATTAGGCTTGTGACACATGGATATGTCCAAGCCTGTGTGTGTGTGTGTGTGTGTGTGTGTGTGTGTGTGTGTGTGTGTGTCTGTGTGTGCGTGTCTGTGTGTGTGTCTTTACATATATATTAGAGACATCCAGTGTGTGTGTGTGTGTGTGTGGGTGTGTGTGTGTGTGTGCGTGTCTGTGTGTGTGTCTTTACATATATATTAGAGACATCCAGTGTGTGTGTGTGTGTGTGTGTGTGTGTGGGTGTGTGTTTGTGTGTCTTTACATATGTAGTAGAGACATCCAGTGTGTGTGTGTGTGTGTGGGTGTGTGTGTGTTTGTGTGTCTTTACATATGTATTAGAGACATCCAGTGTTTGTGTGTGTGTGTGTGTGTGTGTGTGTGTGTGTGTGTGTGTGTGTGTGTGTATGTGTGTGTGTGTGTGTGTGTGTGTGTGTGTGTGTGTGTGTGTGTGTGTGTATATTTAGGCCTACTCTCATTTGCGCAAATACTGTACCTGTCTGAGTCTGGGAATAGACTGACTGACGCACAGCATGACAGACACGCTTTTTGGAGTCCTGGCAACTGGGATATTTGTCTCTCCATCATCCTCCTCACACACTCCCACACACACATAATCCCTCCGTCTCCTCCACGTCTGTCTTCTGGCATAAAGTGGTTTCATACGGATCGTCACATAATCCGATTCTGTCACTGAGAATAGCTTCGACTCTCTGGATCATCTAGAAATAGACCTAGAACTCGTACGTTAGAAACCAGTGGTGGAAAGTAACTAAGTACATCCTGTAACATTCATATGGTGTATCTATTCTCATGCTCATATGTATACACCATACTCTACCTACTATTTCATGCACTTTTATTCTGAGATAGGAATCTTTTTTAAGTATTATATTTAACATTTTCTTATAAGACAAGAGGTACTTTATTGAAATGTTTGCATTGCAGCAGAATAAAAAACAAAACAAGGAATTAGAAAATACTGGAAATTAAACAGAACTAAAAAGTTGATAAAAAAATCGATAAACTCGGACAATTAAAACACTATTGAAGGGTTTTAGACAACAATATAAAGCAGGATATTGTTTAAACACCACTGTGTCAAACTCAAGGCCCGGGGGCCAAATCAGGCCTTGGTGGATTTAATTTCGGCCCGCAGGATAATTTCTAATTCCTATTAGATCTGGCCCGCCGGTATATTGCACGCACACCGTCACTCCATCCTGAGGGTCTCCTCCGCTCAGAGCCTGAGCCCAAACATTGATGACCTTGCACCCAAGATGCCAAGTATCTGAGCTAGCATCACAGAGCAGCATACTGAGTTCAAAGGATGCTTCCTTCTGCACTTTCTCTCTCACGACAACAGGGCAGGTTTGGTTCTTTGAGGGAAATAGTTTTGTTGAAGCTGTTGTTGGCCTGTGGAGAAATGTAATCATAAGAAATGAAGCTGCAGATAGAGCCATAAGAAATGAATGCAGCTGATTATTTAATGTTTAATGTTGTTTTTATAGGCAATAATTGAAGCTTTGTTAGTTCCAGGTTTAATATGTGCAATAAGTTCATGTCAATAAGTTCTGCAATTAAACATTGAACCAGTCCGGCCCTCCACTAGTACCCATTTTTTTATTTTGGCCCACTGTGGTATTTGAGTTTGACCCCCCTGGTTTACATTAAGTGTGTCAAATTAATATAAATTTGGAAATGTACTCGAGTTATCCTACATTTTATCTTATGTGTTCTTTGTATAGTCTCTTTATAAGGTGTGGAGAGCTGAGTTAAGTACAGTGCAACTGCATGTTATACTGTATGCCACTAAAAAGTCTTGAATCTTGAATTTACTCAAGTAGATATTTGAGTACTTCACAATATAAAATATCACTAGGGACCAGAAATATACAGAAACATAATTGGACATTAGATTAAGTACATTTACGCTGACTTCTACTTAAGTAACATTTTGAATTCAGGACTTTCATTTGTATTTTCAGACCGAGTTAGTTAGTCTACTTTTACTTAAGTAAAGCATCTTTCTTCCACCACCGTTAGAAATGCACCGTGCTCCTGCAAAGGCTGACTGTGGGAATTAGTTTCACGCAGGCTGACACGGCGTTACGAAGTGGGATCGTCTGCTTTTCTGGATCCACATTAAAGAACTGCTGTGGGCTTTTAACTCGGCGCTGTCATGCAATACAGAGCTACGAGCTAATTTTAAGGCCACCTGTCCTTTGATCTTGTGCCGAGCAAAACAAACAGGAATCTACCAAGAGCTACCCACTTAAAGCCTTTCATGCAGGGTTGAGTACACACACACACACACACACACACACACACACACACACACACGCACACACAGACACAAACAATAGCTGTGTGTAATCAGATAGCACAGTATGGAATGTCGAACACAATACTTCATTTTCATTTGATATCACCGTGTCATGTTGTGGCATTTAACTGCATGAAATATAGTTTAACAAAAGGCCTTCTGTTATATTTCTATCTGTCTGTTATCTCTGCCTCGGGAGTTTAACACAAAGCAGAGTTTCCAGAAAAACTGGCACACAGCTCCTGGATTTTCCCCGTCTTTTCCGGGCCAATAGCCTATTTCTTTTTGGTGTGTGTATTTTTCCATCTTTCCCTTCAAAAGGCAGCCGACCATGCTCTCATTTTCGCTCTGCTTGTCCTGGTCAGTGCCCCGATGCTTTCACAATAGATTTATGAGAAAAGGCCCTGAGAGGCAGCAGCCCTTGTGGCAGCATGCCAGGTGCAATACACTCTCACGGTGCCTTCAGTGAGAGGTAGTTACACTGCAGCTCCGAGGCACGAGGGTTGTACGAGTGAAAGGCCTGACATTATAATGCAATAACACCACGATGTACAGCATCACAACCAGAGATGCCAGGACTGATTGTCCGACAGTCACACAGCTTCGGAAACCCCCTCCTCCCACAGCCTTCTGTTGTTGGATTCACACCAACAACGTGATGTTATTGGACAGATGTGCAGAGGTGAGAAAGTCGACTGGGTCTCTTGCTCTGTTTTTTTTTCCATTTGTAACGAACTGTTTCTGTCCCTTTCCATGTAAACAACTAAGTGGTACATGAACACCTTCAAAATGTTGAAATACTTCTCTGCCAGCGTACCCCTAAGAGTCTACAGTCATGCCACAGGAAACACGGGGGCTCTGAGCTAAATGCTAACGCTAGTGGAGGCATATTTACCATGTTTATGTTCCGTCTTACGCTTGTTAGCATGCTAATATGGTTGAGGAGGCTGTGACTCAGTGGGTTAGTGCGCTGATGTTCAGATCAGAGGAGCACTGGTTCAATTCCCACTGAAGTCAGCAGACACTTGATGTGACATGTGATGTAATGTGTGCACTTAGTACACGTGAGGCTGATTTGGTTTGAAGTTATTGGTTCATAAACCCAAGTATTTGCCCGAATCAAAGGTTTACCTGATAGTGATGGTTCTTACATTTCGAACTGCAGGGGACATAAATGTTTGAACCAAATTCCAGGTCAATTTATCCAATTACAAATGTCAAACTATATTCAAATATTCAAGAGATCATGTTATGACCTGGCTCAAAAGGCCACAACAAGGAGACACACCATGTCAACGGTTATCAAAATATGTTTATTTACAGGAAACAATCCAAATTAGCCAAATTAGATGAGGTGCAACAATAAGTAAGGCATGAGGTGTGGAGGTCAGTGGTATCAGTGGTGTGAATGCAGGGTGAGGGTTGTATGAATGTGTATGTGTGAGAGTGTTGAGGTGCACAAAGTAAAGCAAATAGAGTAACAACAACATATACTCAACAAAACCAGGGGCCTGTACGGGAGAGGAGCAGAGAGAGCACAGAGAGGAGCAGAGAGGAGCAGAGAGGAGCAGAGAGGAGCAGAGAGAGCACAGAGAGGAGCAGAGAGGAGCAGAGAGGAGCAGAGAGAGCACAGAGGAGCAGAGAGGAGCAGAGAGGAGCAGAGAGGAGCAGAGAGGGCACAGAGAGGAGCAGAGAGGAGCAGAGAGGAGCAGAGAGGAGCAGAGAGGAGCAGAGAGGAGCAGAGAGGAGCAGAGAGGGCACAGAGAGGAGCAGAGAGGCGTTAAATAGCTGCAGGGCACCAGACCCAGGTGCCCTGAGTTACTGCAATCACCAATCACCACAGCCCAGACAGGACAGCCACCTCCTCTCTCCTGATGAACCCACAGGGGCGTCACACATCACCTGAGTTCATAATATCATCATTTGGCAACCATGAATCCCTGAACCAAATGTAATGACAATCTCTCCAAAAGATGTTGGGACATACACCCACCCATATTAGTGGCTCTATTAGGTGTTATTTTGTCGATTTGTAACATCTTATTTTAGGGGGTTAGCATGCTAATATTAAATGATTACACTTCAATTGAGGCTGAATGGGTCATTAGGTTCACAGGTATTTGGTAAAGTATTTGGCTTAAATGGAAAATGACGTTGAGGAAAAGTCTAGAAAATCGAAGTTGACAGAAATCAAACTCAGAAGGACAAAGTCATTAGGATCCATCATTTGGGGACCATGCATGCCTATACCAAATGTAATGGAAATCTATGCAACAGGGATATTTAAATCAGACCAACCTGACATTCCCATTACTGCTACCATGTACACATTGTCTCAACACCCTTCACGAGGGCAGTATAATGCCACAGATCGTTATCTTGTTTATTTATCTGTGGTGTTGAGATGATGTAACACAGAGCCTGAGGCAGTTTGTGATTACCTGGAATGATTTTCTTTTGCAAGCGACACCACGAGTGCCCAGAAGTCGAGTCATCAAGTTAAGCGTTGTACGTACGTCAATGACGGTGTTGCTCAATCATCTCACAAACCACAAATCGGGGAAGCTGTGACTTCACGGGCGAGTTTAGAGAGGTGGAAGAGACACTGTGAATTAAGAAGAACTTCACATTTCCCTTCAAGATATAGAGTAACGATAGAAACCTTAAGTAGGTCATGAGATGTTTTTTTCCATCTGCAGAAGGTGGTGTTTATACATGTAGGTGTTCTGCCCCGTTGCTTGGCACATACGTTGATCAAATGCACACTAAAGGGTCCTTGAGCAAGTTTTCTCTCACTCACTGATTGTGGTGTTTCTCATGTATCTGTCTGTTGATGTTACACATGGAGCTGCTGTGATGCAAGACAAATGTCAGACTTGATCTGACCATTAAAGTATTATCGTATCGTATTGATAAAGTGTGTGTGCAGACTTAAAAGGAGCTGAATGTATTCAATAGAGAGTCCCGCCCATCTACTTCCGACCCATGGGACCTTATTTCGGAAAAAGTATGTATTGAAGTCAATGGAGACAGAAAACTTATCTTTCGATCCCGTTTGAATTGTGCCATGAGTTACACATATGATGTTTGTCAATTTAAACAATAATTTCCGTGACAAAAAAGTCACAGTTTGTCATAAAACTGTTGAAATATAAGACTATGAAAAATACGCAACTAGAAAGACTACAAATCCCAGAGTCCCGGTCCCGCATGCTGGCTCTTAGGAACCGGCTAACTCCCCTTGTAGGTTAGTTGTAAGTCTATCTAAACTGAAAGTATTATTTAGGAGCCAAATCCTTAATGGTTATGAACAGGACCCGTAAAATCCCATTTGTTGTTATTTCTTGTAATTGTAAAAGTAATTTATTTCTGATTGACAGACAAACATGTCGCTGATGACGATGACCTAATATTTTATTTATAAGAAATATATATGCTAGAGGGGGTAGGACCAGAAAAGGGTTTTTGTAAGCTTCTTCTTGCCCCTGTTGAACGTGACGGCCGTCTTGGTGTGTGGTGCGAGACGCATACATAGTAGAATAGTCTAAGTAGTGTGCATACTTGCCAACCCTCCCGATTTTCGCGGGAGACTCCCGATTTCATTGCCCTCTCCCGGTTTCCTCCCAGGGTCATTTTTCTCCCGCATTTCTCCCGATTTCTGACAAAATCAGATTTACTCACGACTGTTTCCACTCGGACTTTATTACAGCTACACCATTGTTTGGTTTCCATGGTAGCGCGAGTCTTTAGTAGCGTGCGCAACTAGATAGTCACAGAAAAACAGAACAAGAATCGACAACTCGACCCTCTGTTAACTCCTTTCCTGGTCCAGCCCACACTTATGCTCCATGGTGCTACAGGCCGCACTCAGAACTACAATAAGCACGTTAATGTTAATCTAACAGCTCCATTGAGCTGATTTCTGAGGTCTCAAGGTTGACAAGTATGGCGAGACGGGAGATGTAGGTCATTCAGTTTTACAACATATTTTTATTTTCTTGACTTGCAAAATTATCTATCTATATATATATATAATTCGTGGCACAATTCAAACTGGATCGAGAGATAATCTTTCTCTCTCCATCGACTTCAATGCATACTTTTCCGAAATAAGGTCCCAGGGAGGAAAGGGAGGGACTTCGCCTCTCTATGTATTTCATGAATAAATGACTCGAGTTAGTTTACTAGAAGTACATGGATGTGTAAGTAATTTCTCTTGACCAAACAATCTTGGTTAAAACCAAAGAAGTGATGAATTACAATGATGACAAACCACTTCTTTAGCGCACCACCTCTTCTCATCATCTCATACCTCCTCAACACGTAGAGATCACGGGGGAATCGGACCATAACATTTGGTATTTTGGTCTAAAAAATTACGAATTAAGCTAAAAATAATGCCAAAAGGAAGTGATCTCTTTCTTTTTATAGACGCCTACGTACATTTTAACACAAGGTCAGCTGTGAACATGAGTTAGATGTCACGCACACAATGACGAAACCCTTCACCTTTAGCCAGCATTCCGACAAAAGTGGAAATTCTTTTAGTGTGGACATTTAAAACCCACTCCTCTGGACCTCCTCCAAGTATGACCACAACCTTAAAGGTCCCCTATTGTGCAAAATCCACTTCTCCATGTCTCTTCTACATCAACATGTGTCCCCTCTTCTTCATGTCTCTTCTACATCAACATGTGTCCCCTCTTCTTCATGTCTCTTCTACATCAACATGTGTCCCCTCTTCTTCGTGTCTCTTCTACATCAACATGTGTCCCCTCTTCTTCATGTCTCTTCTACATCAACATGTGTCCCCTCTTCTTCATGTCTCTTCTACATCAACATGTGTCCCCTCTTCTTCATGTCTCTTCTACATCAACATGTGTCCCCTCTTCTTCATGTCTCTTCTACATCAACATGTGTCTCCTCTTCTTCATGTCTCTTCTACATCAACATGTGTCCCCTATTCTTCATGTCTCTTCTACATCAACATGTGTCCCCTCTTCTCCATGTCTCTTCTACATCAACATGTGTCCCCTCTTCTTCATGTCTCTTCTACATCAACATGTGTCCCCTCTTCTCCATGTCTCTTCTACATCAACATGTGTCCCCTCTTCTTCATGTCTCTTCTACATCAACATGTGTCCCCTCTTCTTCATGTCTCTTCTACATCAACATGTGTCCCCTCTTCTTCATGTCTCTTCTACATCAACATGTGTCCCCTCTTCTCCATGTCTCTTCTACATCAACATGTGTCCCCTCTTCTTCATGTCTCTTCTACATCAACATGTGTCCCCTCTTCTTCATGTCTCTTCTACATCAACATGTGTCCCCTCTTCTTCATGTCTCTTCTACATCAACATGTGTCCCCTCTTCTTCATGTCTCTTCTACATCAACATGTGTCCCCTCTTCTTCATGTCTCTTCTACATCAACATGTGTCCCCTCTTCTTCATGTCTCTTCTACATCAACATGTGTCCCTCTTTCTTCATGTCTCTTCTACATCAACATGTGTCCCCTCTTCTCCATGTCTCTTCTACATCAACATGTGTCCCCTCTTCTTCATGTCTCTTCTACATCAACATGTGTCCCCTCTTCTTCATGTCTCTTCTACATCACCATGTGTCCCCTCTTCTTCATGTCTCTTCTACATCAACATGTGTCCCCTCTTCTCCATGTCTCTTCTACATCAACATGTGTCCCCTCTTCTTCATGTCTCTTCTACATCAACATGTGTCCCCTATTCTTCAAGTCTCTTCTACATCAACATGTTTCCCCTATTCTTCAAGTCTCTTCTACATCAACATGTGTCCCCTCTTCTTCATGTCTCTTCTACATCAACATGTGTCCCCTCTTCTTCATGTCTCTTCTACATCAACATGTGTCCCCATTGAGTTATTTCTAACCAAATGTCTCTCAGAGGGGTGTGGGGAGGGGCTGGATATCTATCCATAGATAGATAGATGGATGGATAGATAGATAGATAGATGGATAGATGGATAGATAGATAGATAGATAGATAGATAGATAGAAAAGGAGAAGATAGATATACAGCCTTGATTTTACGAGAAACTTCTGATACACTTTAATACCAGTAAGTGTACAATACACACATGTACTTGTATCTATTCTAAAATGAGTTCCAGTAGCAGTAGGGTCTTGATCTGTGAAGGGTCTGACAAGCAGGACCAATTCTTCCCCATTAGGGTTGGTTACTCATAGGTGAAACCCCCCTGTCTCTTTCTCTTTCTCTGTGTGTTCAATCACCCGTTTAATGTCTTCGTTCTCCTTTTCGACCCTGGGGACCACACGGATGTCAGACCTCCGCAGTGTGTGTCATGTCGGACCACCAGAGATGTTAAAAGAAGAAGAAGAACAGCGACAACATGAAAGACAAAGAGGTGAGCAAGAAGAGGAACAAAGATCTGCAATGGCTTCCCAACCATAACAGAAAACTGTAAAAAATCTGGTTTTCATAATCAAATAAGTGTTATTGTATTTAAATGTTAATATATTGTCCATAAAGTGTCCCATTAGCATTGAATCCAAGCAATTGTTTGAATACTGATCTTGTGTTTTGTATACAATTGTGTTTTTTATCATTATTATGTAGGCTTAACCTCTTGCTTCACTGCTTGTTATCGGCCACGTTTGCATATTTTTAGATAGTGAATGAAAGTCAACCATGCAGAAAGGGTTTCAGTTATTTTGGCGGGAGCATCTAGATACAGGCGCAGGGACAGACCCTCATTTTCATTTCATACATCACTGCTTACTACCCACAAGATAAAAGATGACACAATGATTTCCACAACTCTTGATAGCAGGTATGAAAGGGATGATATGCAGCAGGCTAGTAATTACTGCAAAGGGAACGCCTAAAGGCCAGAGGTGGGAAGTAGTGGAGTACAAATACCTCGTTACTGTACTTATACATTCTTCTGGTATCAGTACTTTACTCCACTACTTATTTTTCTGACGACTTTTTACTTTCTACTTCTTACATGTTGAACCCAAATACCTGTACTTTCTACTTCTTACATGTTGAACTCAAATACCTGTACTTTCTACTTCTCACATGTTGAACCCAAATACCTGTACTTTCTACTTCTCTCATTTTCCAAACAGGCTGGTTCCTTTAGTCTGAATGTGTGTTTGGTGGCGTTGTTCAGCATGGAAACATTCATTAGCTAACAATGACATTATTGTTCTATTAATATAAAGGGAGGTCAGGTACTCTTTAAAGCAGCTGCTAGTTATGGGTACTTTCTACTGAAGTACATTTCAAAGCCTCTTTACTTTTACTTGAGTAAAGAAGTTTAGTCAGTACTTCTACTTTCACCAGAGTATTTTTAAACACCAGTATCTGTACTTCTACTTGAGTAAAGGATGTGAGTACTTTTGCCATCTCTGCCTAAAGGGTGATCAGGAGCTCCGATGCAAGGTGGATAAAGAAATGTCACAATAAATCACTCTATTTGCGTTTGACACTGTTGACCACAGCATATTACTAGACCGACTGGAAAACTGGGTGGGACTTTCGGAAACAGTTCTAAATTGGTTTGAATCCTACTTAAAGGACAGAAACCACTTTGTTTCTATAGGTAAATACACATCTGAGTTGACAAATATGACATGTGGGGGTACCTCAAGGCTCCATCTTGGGGCCTCTTCTCTTTAACATCTACATGCTACCACTGGCTCAGATAATGAAAAACAACAAAATAAGTTACCATAGCTATGCAGATGACACACAAAGTTACGTAACAATTTCACCAGGAGACTATGCTCCAATTCAAACACTGAGTAAGTGCATTGAACAAATCAATGACTGGATGTGTCAGAACTTTCTCCAATTAAACAAGATTAAACTGAGGTAATGGTTTTTGGAGCCAAGGCAGAACGTATAAAAGTTAGCGCTGAGCTTCAGTCTGCAATGTTCAAAACAACAGATAAAGCAAGAAATCTAGGTGTAGTCATGGACTCTGACCTGAGTTTCAACAGCCACATTAAAACAGTTACTAAATCAGCCTACTATCACCTAAAGAACATATCTAGGATTAAAAGACTAATGTCACAGCAGGATTTAGAAAAACTTGTCCATGCTTTTATCTTCAGTAGACTCGACTACTGCAATGGTGTCTTCACAGGTCTCACTAAAAAATCTATTGGAAAGCTGCAGCTGATTCAGAACACCGCTGCTCGAGTCCTCACTAACACTAAGAAAGTAGATCACATCACTCCTGTTCTGAAGTCTTTACACTGGCTTCCTGTGTGTCAAAGAATAGATTTCAAAATACTGCTGCTGGTTTATAAAGCTTTGAATGGTTTAGGCCCAAAATACATTTCTGAACTCCTGCTAAATTATGAACCATCCAGATCTCTCAGGTCTTCAGGGACTGGTCTGCTTTCTGGGGAAAAATTAGGGGAAGCCAATAATACGTCCTTTCTTTTGGGTCGGGGGTGTGGTGGTCAATGTAATAACGTAACCAGATGAGTGATTACAGCACCCGGTATCATTTTACACACATTTGTATCATACAGATGCAGGACTTACACACGCCTTTTATCTAACCGACATGTCCGCACGCACTCTCCAGCCGAAAGGCTTATAAGCATTCATTCACAAACTAAATCAGGAGACCTTTAACGTTTTACGTTCGATTCGCTCCTTTTTCCCTCGCTGTACACAGCTCCAGTTTGGGCATCGGCCTGTCATCAGATTGTATTTGTTGTTGCTGCTGTTGTCGCCATCGAATGTGAGCATTTGCACACTCAAGTCGGTTACGACGACGAACCGGAGTCAGGCCGAGACCCCGATGAGGACGACGAGCATGCAGATGAGCTTCCCTGAGACGGTTTCTGACAGTTTGTGCAGAAATTCTTTGGTTATGCAAACCGATTGTTGCAGCAGCTGTCCGAGTGGCTGGTCTCAGACGATCTTGGAGGTGAACATGCTGGATGTGGAGGTCCTGGGCTGGTGTGGTTACACGTGGTCTGCGGTTGTGAGGCCGGTTGGATGTACTGCCAAATTCTCTGAAACGCCTTTGGAGACGGCTTATGGTAGAGAAATGAACATTCAATTCACGGGCAACAGCTCTGGTGGACATTCCTGCTGTCGGCATGCCAATTGCACGCTCCCTCAAAACTTGCGACATCTGTGGCATTGTGCTGTGTGATAAAACTGAACGTTTCAGAGTGGCCTTTTATTGTTGCCAGCCTAAGGCACACCTGTGCAATAATCATGCTGTCTAATCAGCATCTTGATATGCCACACCTGTGAGGTGAGATGGATTATCTCGGCAAAGGAGAAGTGCTCACTATCACAGATTCTTTCAGATTTGTAAACAATATTTGAGAGAAATGGTTATTTTGTGTATATAGAAAATGTTTTAGATCTTTGAGTTCATCTCATGGAAAATGGGAGCAAAAACAAAAGTGTTGCGTTTATATTTTTGTTCAGTGTATTTTAACTTGCTTTGCCTATTTCTCCCATTCACAATATCTCTTATGAAAAGACAATATTCAATATCGGCTCTTCATACCTACACAGATATACTATGAGCTGTGCATGTCTTTGACCAGTTAAAATATAGTATTGCATTGATTTCTCCTCCTGATGTTAGACAGGAGCTCTCACACCTATTAGGGATGTATTACTATACATTCAGTAGTAAACATGTGCCCACCTAAATCAGCTAAAGTCAGCATAAAAATGATTGGTAACTCTCCATTGACACCCTTGATGGCGTCTCTGTTGAGTTTGTTGATACCTACAAATATCTTGGCTTCTGGTTGGACAGTAATCTGAACTTCAAACATCATATTGAAGTTCTAACTAAGAAATTGAAATTCACTCTTGGCTTCTTTTTCAGACTTAAATGTTGTTTTTCAACTTCATCCCGTTAAAGGTTGGTCTCTGGCTTATTCCTGTCCCAGCTGGACTACGGTGATACCATTTATAGATTTGCCTGTCCCACTGTGTTGGCCAAACTTGACCCACTCTACCATGCTGCACTGCGTTATATATCAAATGCACCCTATAGGACTCATCATTGCTCACTGTATAGCCTGACTGGATGGTCCTCACTTACTGTGCGTAGGATGCGGCATTGGTTTTTATTAATGTATAAAGCCATTTTAGGAAAGCTTCCACTGTACATATGTGCCAGATTTGCTCCAGTTTGTGACTCTTACAACCTCAGATCCAGTGCCTGGATACGGTTCCAGGTTCCTGCTGTGCGGACTGAGGCTGGGAAAAGGAGTCTTTTTTATTATGGTCCTTGGTCTTGGAATGACCTTCAATCACGCCTCAAACTGAGGGCACTTGTCTCTATAGCCTGTTTTAAATTGAAGTTGTCTGAAGTCCTTACCACCAGCTGCTCTTGCAGTAATAAGTAGTACCTTTCTTACTGTCCTAATGTGCTCAATGTAGTGACTGCTTTTTTGTCTTTTGTTTTCTTAGTTATGTTCTTAGTTAAGTTAGGGGCGGGAGTGGCTCAGTCTGAATGGGATTGGACTTTGGACCGAAGGGTTGCCGGTTCACGTCCCCGATCGGACCAAAAAATACGGAGTGTGGACTGGTACTGGAGAGGGGCCAGTTCACCTCCTGGGCCACTGCCGAAGTGCCCTTGAGCAAGGCACCTAACCCCCAACTGCTCACTGGCGCCGGCTAGACTGGCTGCCTCCGCTCTGACCTCTCAACTGCATGTGCATGTGTGCATATAACTGTGTGTGTATTTGTATATTCTAAAAGGTGTGTACTGTATGACCTGTAAAAAACGCATGTGTGTGTACGACAGAGTGGAAACTGAATTTCCCCCTCGGGGGATTAATAAAGGTCCATCTTCTCTGTATTTTATATGTTTGTGTAATGTGTAACGTTGCTGCCTTCTTGGCCAGGTCAGCATTGCAAATGAAATTCTATCTCAATGCTTTTATCTGGTTAAATAAAGGTTAAATAAAAAATTAAAAAAAATAAAAAGATGACAAGTGAACTACTTATCTCTTTATTCATTAATAATTAACCTAAGTGATGGCAGGCTTGCTCCTCAATACTAATTAAATCAATGATTTGACACAAAAAATGTGGTTTGAACCTGATTTTATTGATTAAAAAGTGTTTGTGTAGCTTCCACTAGACAACAAATGCTGTTTTCCTACCACGAAGTAACGTAGCTTAAAATGTAGGTGAAGGTTTTCTGCCCGGGAACTGTCCAAGTCTGTTCACAGTTGCTCAATACTTCCTGTCTGTCTTCTTGTGTTGATTTCTCTGCCATATTCAAACCTCTTTCCTACTTTCTAATTCTCTTTTCCTTTCCTTTTGACAGTTCTGCCATCATGAATCCAAAGTTACGTGCCCTCCACAGATATGAAAATAAATATCCAGAAATTATTAATTGGTGTTTTCTGATTAGGTAACAAACTGAAAACAAATGTGTTTTTTGTTATGGCCATAGCTGACGTTTTTAAATTGACCGGACTACTTTCTGCGGATTGATATGACTGCACATAGTCCCTTCATCACAGCGTCCTAGAAAAAAAGCGAATTGACCAAATGTTCCAATCAGAATTGAGCAACTAAGCCGTGTAAATAGTTGTACTCATTCATATAAGATAAGATAAGATGGTACTTTATTGATCCCAATTTGGAAGAAAAAAATGTTGCAGCATAAAAGACAAGGCATTTTACAATAAAACAACACTAGAAATAAACAAGAATAGAAATAAAATAAAATGGAAAACATTTTGAAATTGAAAATATACATTTCACTACACAATCATAGTCATAGTTCACTGTAAAGAGGAAGGGGTTAACCGAGCTAACAGAATACAGTAATTCTGAGTCAAGCTTGTAATAGCTTGTAATAGCTTGTAACGCAGGTTCTGGTCCAGGCTCTCGTCACCTCACGCCTAGACTACTGCAACTCCCTCCTGGCTGGTCTACCTGCATGTGCCATCCGACCTCTGCAGCTCATCCAGAATGCAGCGGCTCGTCTGGTCTTCAACCTTCCTAAATGTTCCCACACCACTCCGCTCCTCCGCTCCCTCCACTGGCTCCCGGTAACTACTAGAATCCACTTCAAGGCAATGGTACTTGCATACCATGCTGCGAATGGATCTGGCCCCTCCTACATCCAGGACATGGTTAAACTGTACACCCCAGCGCGTGCACTCCGCTCTGCATCAGCCAAACGACTCGCTGCACCCTCGCTGCGAGGGGGACCCAAGTTCCCATCAGCAAAAACACGTGGGTTTGCTATCCTGGCTCCAAAATGGTGGAATGAGCTCCCCATTGACATCAGGACAGCAGAAAGCTTAC
>CADEHL010001053.1:1396320-1491320 GCA_902827135.1 Harpagifer antarcticus | reverse complement strand
TTGTGCCTTAGTACACATAAAGCAACTTAAAGCAGTCATTTCTAAGAATAAACTTGTAGAGTTGTTTGCTAACTAACCAGCTAGCAATCGTTAGCATAGCTAGCTAGCTTGACAAAGCCAGCATTTTTAGCATGCTATCTTGAAGAAGACATCCTGAATACAACCTTTATTATTCGCCTGAATGAAAGGCTACAGGGCTTAACAGCTTAACAGTCTAGCAACTGTTTGTTGGTTTATGCACTGTCATCTTAAACATGCCAAACTCTTATCCAAATATGATGTATTCTTACAGTAAATTGACGTTAAGGCTATAAGGCTTAAGAACTTAAAAGCACATTTACTAGCCTGAGTTACAGAGCTACACGGTTTCACATCCCTACATATCAATCTAGGTTTAGGGTTAGGCTATGCTCTACCAATTTGTTTATCCTAACTGTAACTTTTATCCATGTATTTTTTCTTTTAATGTTTATTTTATTATCTTTTCTTTTTAATGACTGATTTTAAATGCCATTTTCTTAATGTCTTTCGTTTTTTGTAAAGCACTTTGAATTACCTTGTGTTGAAAGGTGCTATATAAATAAACTTGCCTTGCCTAACAGTAGGCCTATGTGGGGTTACAACCCAGTCTCACGGCTTTTCGTGTTATAGTCACGAAATTAATTGAATCTATTGATTCGTGTTCACCAACACCATTTCCGCATTTTTTCTGTGTCAAAACAGAACGATTTTAAAAGCAATGTATTTCTATTGGTAGTATGTTTCGTGCCTGCATCACGTCTTTTTGTCCGGTCGGGTCTTGGAATACCGGAAGCTGTGTGGTTCATAAAAACATTTTCTTACTCAATATCCTACCCTAAGCCTAACCCTTTTATTTTAAATTGTATAATTTCTGAGTTTTTTTGCCGTCCGCGAGGAAAAGAAAATGGCCTCAGAATACTGAAATCTGTATTTTTTTAAATCTATCTAATTTGTTATTATTTACATTGCTTTCAAAATCGTTCTGTGTGACACGAAAAAAATGGCGAAATCGTGATGGTGAACACGAACCAATAGATTAATTTCGTGACTATAACACGAAATGCCGTGAGACCGTGTTGGGGTTTATGCATCATCACCCTGAGCAACTCTTATCCAAATATGTTTTAATCTTCCAGTAAATGTACTTACTTCTTTAAGGAAGGCGTTTTCTCCCATCTTCCCTTATATATTCCCAGCCACATATTTTGTCTGTGTGCACGTACTGCTTTTATTTAGCTGTTCACAGACACAACAGAAACAGGCTGACCGTCCACCACAGCTGCAGAGAGCGATAGAAGCTGTCCGAGAGAGCAAACACTGCCTTATATCAAGAGCTCGATGACATTTTAAACAAGTGTCCTTGTGAAGCAGGCGAGTGCTTCTGCAACTGTTTTGATGACTCACTGTTAGTCAGCAGCAGCTAGTGTCTTTTCTCCATCAGGGTTTGGGGCTCAGGATAATACTGTATTCTGATTTAGTTGCAAGTTTTACATTTTTTTCCCTATTAAAACAAAACAGGCTCCTATACCAATTGTAACTCTTAACAGTGGGTTGGTTTAAGCATCGTCATCCTGAACAGGCCGACATTGATTTGTGCCTTACGGGCCTTAGTACATTTAGAAACATATAGCTTTATCCAAGCCATAAACTCATAGGCCTGCAATCATTAGCATAGCTAGATAGTTAGCTACAAATAGCAAACGTGTTCTTACTGGAGAAAGACATCCTGAAATAGAAACGGTTTGATTAGCCTGAATGAAAGGTTTAAGAACTTCTCCATTAAGGTTTTGTGCTTTAGTACATTTAGCAACACAGCCATACACTTATGGCACATTTCCACTGCAGGGCCTCACTCAGCTTAGTACGGTATGGCTAGGCCTCGTTAGGCCCGGCTCACTTCATGCTGCGTTTCCATTACAGTTTTGTAGCTGGGGCGGTAACTATAGTAACGCAGTGTAAGCGGAGCCGTGACGTCATCTTCAATGCGAACCACAAAACCAACATTAGCTGTTAGCTGTTAGCACTCAGAGCTCACAGTTAAACAAGTACAAACCACAGACTGCCTGTGTCATGACGAATACAGTCGCTGGTTGTAAGGTTTCAGCGTTAGAGTCTGTGAGCTTATTGTTTTTGTGTTTATTTTGGTGGCCTTGCATGTTATGTTGATGTTTAATCTGTCCTCTCGTTTCAGGTGTCATCACTTACTGTTGATGTGGTCACCTGCCAGCTTGATTGGGATCTCCTGCTCTTGATTGTTTTCACCTGTGCCCCATTAAGGGTTGTGTATAAGTAGCCCAGTCCCCCTGTTGTCCTTTGTCGGTTCGTCTTGTCTCCACGTCGAGCCATGTCTGTAACCTTGTAATCTGTTCAGTAAACCTAGTGGAACCTAGAGATCTGGTTTAGGGTCCTAGTAGAACCTAGCGATCTTTGTTTTTGACTAGTCTTTTATTAATAAAAGATATTTTTTGAAGTCAACGGAATCGTGCATCTGAGTTCTTATGAGTCCCTCGTGTCACTGGTTTATTTATGTCTGTAGGCCGTTGTTGTGAGTGTGGACGGTCGAAGGATATACTGCGTTAGCTAGTTAGCTATTTCAAGCTAACTAGCTAACACGCCTTTTAAAAGGCGTGTTAGCTAGTTAGCTTGAAATAGCCAGAATCTCTAGCATGCTAGCTGGAAGAAGACATTCGTAAATAAAAGCACATTTACTCGCCTGAAGGAGAGGCTGCAAAGTGTCACATCTCTAGATATCCCTTTGGGTTGAGGGTTTGAATTTTGGTTTGTTTTATCCTTCACGTTTTAATGCTAACAACAACAACGGCTATGTACTACCAATTTGTTTATCCTAATGTGGGTTTATGATCTTCCAGTAAGTTGACTTTGGTGTTAATGGGCGGCGGTTTTCTCCCATCTTCCCAAACATATTCCCAGCCACATATTTTGCCTGTGTGCATGTACTGCTTTTAATTAACTGTTCACAGACACAACAAAACGGTCTTACCATCCTCCACAGCTGGAGAGAGCGATAGAAGCTCGTCCGCAAGAGCAAACACTGCCTTATATCAAGAGCTCGATGACATTTTAATGGTAACAACTGTCTTTGTGAAGCAGGCGAGTGCTTCTGCGAGTGTTTTGATTAGTCACTGTTAGTCATCAGCAGCAGCAGCAAGGCTTCATGTGCGAAATACCACCAGTCAGGCACAAAGAAACCAGTAACACTGAGGCCGGTCAATCAAGTGAGGTCATTGTGGTCGGACCGAGCGACAGGCCTTTTGTTGAACGTCGTCGTGTTGTGGCCGGTGACATCACCCTTTGTGAACTCTGTCATTAAAGGGTGATAAATATCCTGTGTGTGCCGGGCTGGAAATAGTACTCTTTTTGTTATACTTGAGTAAAAGTAGTATAACAAAAGGGTGAAAATACTCAATTAAAAGTCCTGATTTGAACATTTAAACTACTGAAGTTAAAGAAATATTATTGGCAAAAAGTACTTAAAGTTTCCTCAGTAAAAGTACTCACTGCATTGTAACTTAAAGTATTCTATGTAATACCTTTATTATTACTTTTTTGTTTATTTGATGTTGTGTTTCTTTTGCACAATATACAATACAAAATATGAATTCATTAATATTAAGTTGGTTTCACTTAAAGGTGGGGTAGGTACGTTTGAGAAACCGGCTCGAGATACACTTTGTTATATTCCATGGAATGCTCTTAACATCCCGATAGCAATGAATATCTGAAGTGCTTTGACAATAAATCCATAAAAAAATCTCATCAGTGGAAGCCGTGGCGCTGTAAAAAGCACGACCAATCATCTGAGCCGGCTAAAGTAACTGGATGGCCTACCTGCCTGTCAGCCTTCCATCGGGGCACAAACTTATCTCGTGTCCTCATTGGTCATGTGCGCGTTCGTGTGTGTTGGAGGAGGGGCTCTGTAAGGAAGTGGCAGATTTGTTCCGGCAGTGTATTTTCAAATTCTAGCGCACTCGAGCTGGTTTCTCCAAAATGACCTACCCCACCTTTAATTAAGCTTTACAGTATCATAGCAAATTATGTTGGTTGTTGACAAATTGGGTTGAACAAAATATAAAACACTTGAAAAGTTAACTCAAATATTCGACTCAAAAATGTAAACCATAAAATGTTATCTACCTTTCTTTAAAGTGGAGCCAGTGTATTACTTTTTTGAGTGTATTAACCTCTGAGATGTTGTGGAGAAGCAGTGTGAAGATAATGAACATTCCCAAGTAAAGTAGAAGTATAACTTGAGTCTAATACTTGAGTCTAATGTACTTAGTTACTTTCCCCTTGTGTGTTTTTTGTGTTTTTGAGGCTTGGACCCCAGAGCTAAATGGCCCCTAATAGAGGCTTTGAGGTGTTATTGTGCGGTGTGCAGGGGCCCCCTGGGGAAAAGTCCCTAACCACAAAATGATGTCGAGGATCAGTTAGTGGAACAAAGTGCTTTAAAGACGAAAGAGCGGTCACACAAAAGAGCTGACAGAGAAACAGAAGAAGAAAGTGGAGCAGTTAAAATCTGTGGTTTTCTCTCGATGAGCATTTAAGTACTTTCCATTATGGTGTGCTGTGCACCTTAAAACGCTCCTATATTTGAGCTCAGTCATCACTTTATGAGCATTCGTCAGCATATTATTGTCACACGGGATGAAGTTAGCGAGTAATACATTCTCAGCATGGTAGCAGATATCCACTGACTCATCTCACACACTGTATTCGACCTGATCGCAGAAACACACTCACAAGAACAAACCTGAGGGTCTGAGCCAGCAGACGATCAAGTCATTGCACGCTTTTCTGTTGTTGTTTTAACCCTCCTGCCGTGGTGTAAAGTTACCAAGTGCAATTACTCAAGTACTTTACTTAAGTATTCCCATTATCTGCTACTTTGTTCTTCCACTCCTCTACAGTTCAGAGGTACATGGTGTACTTTTACTCCATTACATGTATTTAATACCTTTAGTTACTTCACAGATCTGGATGAATGATGTGAAATCTAATCAAGTGTTGAATCAGACTTTAGTTCCACCTGGAGTAAATCCACCAGCTACCCTGCAGTCTACAAAGTACTTCAGACTAGCTGCACCTTCACCAGCTTTGAGAACACTTTCATGATCAATCATTATAAACATATCATATATATTATTCTGAAATGGACCAATCTGCACAACGACTACTTTCACTGTCTTTCACTATATTTTGATGAGAATACTTTCCTACTTTGACTTGAGGAACATTTTGAATACAGGACTTTTACTGTAACAGAGTATTCCTACACTCTGGTACTTCTACTTTTACTCAAGTACAAGATCTGAATACTTCTACTTTTACTCAAGTACAAGATCTGAATACTTCTACTTTTACTCAAATACAAGACCTGAGTACTTCTACTTTTACTCAAGTACAACATGAGTACTTCTACTTAAGTACAAGATCTGAGTACTTCTACTTTTACTCAAGTACAAGATCTGAGTACTTCTACTTAAGTACAAGATCTGAGTACTTCTACTTTTACTCAAGTACAAGATCTGAGTACTTCTACTTAAGTACAAGATCTGAGTACTTCTACTTTTACTCAAGTACAAGATCTGAGTACTTCTACTTTTACTCAAGTACAAGATCTGAGTACTTCTACTTTTACTCAAGTACAAGATCTGAGTACTTCTACTTTTACTCAAGTACAAGATCTGAGTACTTCTACTTTTACTCAAGTACAAGATCTGAGTACTTCTACTTTTACTCAAGTACAAGACCTGAGTACTTCTACTTTTACTCAAGTACAAGATCTGAGTACTTCTACTTTTACTCAAGTACAAGATCTGAGTACTTCTACTTTTACTCAAGTACAATATCTGAGTACTTCTACTTTTACTCAAGTACAAGATCTGAGTACTTCTGCTTTTACTCAAGTACAAGATCTGAGTACTTCTACTTTTACTCAAGTACAAGATCTCAGTACTTCTACTTTTACTCAAGTACAAGATCTGAGTACATCTACTTTTACTCAAGTACAAGATCTGAGTACTTCTGCTTTTACTCAAGTACAAGATCTGAGTACTTCTACTTTTACTCAAGTACAAGATCTCAGTACTTCTTCCACCTCTGCCATCCTGTCGTGTTTGTTCCTCCCCCCTTACTTCGGTGTTTCGGTCAAATGTAACAGTTGAAACTGCTCTTACATTAACACAAATACCACGAATCATCACCAAATTAGATTCAAGCTGTACACAAAGTCTCAGAATACTGGTGTACATGAAAAACTGCAGTAAATATACAAAGAATAGACACTGAAAATGTATTATAAAATGAGTAGTTGTGTACTTTCTGATGGATGAACATAATCTAGGGTCACCCGTTCATTTCCTATGACTGGGAGTATCATAGGTGTTACACAGTTCAACTAAAACAACTCAGAATGTAATGAAAGTGGTTCAAATGCCTACCGTGGAGGATATCATAAGGCCCCGAGGTAATCACACTGTATGTATGATATTGAAACTGTCAACAGGATCTTACACAATGTTAAGCTGCATGGTCGTTTTTTCTATTCAATACAAAACCATCACTGTTCTAATAGGAGATGTGCTCCTCAACAGAAGGGTTAAAGCTGTTCAGTCCTAACTTGTTATCTCCTTACGGTTCAAAGCCAACAAAGGGAGATTGTGATGGTGACAGTTATGCAGACAGCTGGCGGTGAAGCGTTCGACGCGAAGCGCTTGTCAAGAGGGTTCATTGAAAGCATGACGGTGCAATCTGCCGTGGAGGTATTCAAACTTGCCTTTGCATTGGGGGTGCACCAAATACAAAAAAGTGATTAGTCACAAAACTTCCCACAATCCCCCGCCCCTCCTCCTCCTTTCCTGGTTTACGGGAACTGGAATGCTGTTTTTTTTTTTTTTTTGTCTCAGACGTTCATCTTCTTGACAGGCTAACGGGGTCACAGCCTGGGTTAATGTTTGTCTGAGGGACTGTTTCATCCCCTCTCTCCGGGGATTGTGTCTAATTATGTGAAAGTTTGTTAGCAGACATGAATGGATGTCGCTTGTGGAAACAGATAAGCCTTTGTTCTGCATCATAACCAAGCCCTTTATACTTTTGAGGTCGGCATTTTCCAACTGTATTGCCTGTCAATCATACAGGGATTAGAGCATCAATTGAAAGCCACTTAAGTTTTATGTTTCCTAAAGAGGTTGTAATAGAACACAGTGTGCTCAGCCATTCTATAACCCATTTTCTTTGGCTTTTGTGCGATAAATACCTTGTTAGGGCTCAGACAAACATGTTATTTCAGCTAACCTGTATAGATCCAGTTTGTATTCATATCAAGCTTGGATTAAGCATACACGTTAATAGAGTGGATAGTTAAATAGACCTGGAAGTGAACCACACACCCTAATTCAGGCATCTTACAGATAACACATATACAATATAAGTTGATTTCAATACGAGGAGGTGGTAAAATGCTGACTCATTCCTGGGTTTTAGGACTTCTGGGGACCTTTGACCCTCACAGAAAGCTAATGAAGTAATTCAGTCTCTGGTCCAGGGTCATTGGTGTTTAACAGATGTTGTGTTTCCCACAGCTGTTCTGTTCTGTGATCTCACAATGACGTCATACTCAGGCTGGGTCCTGTTTTAAGGGTGTGTGTGGAAATCATAGAAATTGAGACAGACACTTATGATGGGAGAGGCTAACGTTAGCTGGCTAATTTGAGTTACCTCTGCAGCATTTTGAATGTAGAGATGTTCCTCCCAAAAAGACACACAACTTTGTAACACAAAACAACTGACAGTCTTTTTCTGTGGTCGCTCAAACCAATAGGAGCTTGCTAACGATGCTAGCAATCCCGAGTCATTGTTAGCATAGCTAGCTAGCTTCTAAGTGTAGCATTGTTTTTGAACAGGAAAGTGGACAAAACAAGCCATTTTTTAATTAAATACCTTTTTATATATTGCTTATTAAAGTATAATTGTCTGAAATAGAAATTAAATAAATAAGAATTGTGATATCATTGTTAGCATCTTTAGTTAACTTCTGTTGGTTTAAGGCGGCTAAGTATTTAGCATGTGTAGCATTGTTTTTGAAAAAGGAATGAGGGCAAAACAAGCTATTTTAGAGTTTAACACCTTTTTAGAAATTGAATTGTAAACTAAAAAGTGGGTGAAATAAAACATAAATAAACCTGAATGACCTGAAAGTTATTTCTATTTTTATTAATTTGTTATTACAATTTGATAAAGTTTTTTTTTTTCAATTTTGATAATTTCTTGAAATATTGAATAATTTGAATATTGAACATTTTGGGCCTCATTTACAAGAAATGACCCTGACAGTATATCAAATGTACATATTCCAAATGTATAGAAGTTGCTGAAAAAACTAGATTTGTGGCTAATATTATTTGTATCTTTTATTTACTTTATTCTAGTATGATCTGATTACATTTACAAACCTGGTACAAATATGTAACAGGATAACATTTCCTTCTAAAGGTATTTAAACTAAAAACAAAAAAAATGATCTCTGACACTTTTATTGAACTTTTGAACTTCCCCATGTGTTGATTACATTACATTACATTACATTGCATTTAGCTGACACTTTTATCCAAAGCGACTTACAATAAGTACAATCGACCAGGAAGACACAACCTTGAAGAAAACAGAATCATAAAGTACATCAGGTTTCATAGAGCCAAACATTTCAAGTGCTACTCAGCTGGCTTTAGATAAGCCAATCCTTTATTAGTATATAAGTGCTTTGTTAATAGTTCTATGGCTCGAAGTGGAGTCGAAAGAGATGAGTTTTCAGTCTGTGCCGGAAGGTGTGTAAGCTTTCTGCCGTCCTGATGTCAATGGGGAGCTCATTCCACCATCTTGGAGCCAGGATAGCAAACCCACGTGTTTTTGCTGATGGGAACTTGGGTCCCCCTCGCAGCGAGGGTGCAGCGAGTCGTTTGGCTGATGCAGAGCGGAGTGCACGCGCTGGGGTGTACAGTTTAACCATGTCCTGGATGTAGGAAGGGCCAGATCCATTCGCAGCATGGTACGCAAGTACCTTTTGTCGCGTTCACACCAAAAAGAGCCGGTACTAAAATTAGTTCCTGAGAACCTTTTTACCCCCTTGAAAGTCCCTGCTAGAGAGCAGGGACTTTCGAGCGGCTCTCTTGTGAGAAAAGAGCTATATTTCTGATTGGCTGGGCGGATTGCAAACCACGCCCCGTAAAACTCCCAAAAAGTTTTGTGAAGCCGCCATTTTATTATCCTCGCATTAGCATTATTAGCATTAGCATTAGCCCAGCGCAGAAACGCAGAGAGACTAACTTATGGCAACACAAAATAAAACATGGGAGCGGTGGAGATGAGGAGGTGTCGGCGTTCTGGCGATTTACTCGGAAGGCTTCAGTAGAAGCCGCTGGGAGTCCCAGCAGCTTCTACTGAAGCCAGTCCCCAACTCCGGGGACTTCCGGCCGGGGACTCCGGGCGGCAGTATACGCCGTGAAGTGGTTTGCGGCCTGCCAGTAAACCCAAAGCAGAAGAAGAAGAAGTGACGCCAGCGGCTTCATTTGCCTAATCCTCCCCCAGGGACTTATTCCGGTGTGAACGCGATCTGTACTTAGTTCATGAGAACTAAAGAGTTCTCATGAACCTTTGTGGGAAAAGTACTGTGGTGTGAATGCGCCTATTGTCTTGAAGTGGATTCTAGCAGTTACCGGGAGCGGAGGAGCGGCGTGGTGTGGGAGAATTTAGGAAGGTTGAAGACCAGACGAGCCGCTGCATTCTGGATGAGCTGCAGAGGTCGGATGGCACATGCAGGTAGACCAGCCAGGAGGGAGTTGCAGTAGTCTAGGCGTGAGGTGACGAGAGCCTGGACCAGAACCTGCGTGGCTTTCTGGGTCAGCTGGGGACGTATCTTCAGTACAAATATAAAAAATACATGATGATAACAGAGAATTCTTCCCTCGTATGCTTTAGCTGTGAGTGAGATAATCAGCGCTCTGAGGATTCAGGCTGACCTTATCCGGAGTTGAAAGGTCGAAGGAGTTTCAAGGCTCTAATCCTGCAGACAACACCTTTCAAACACCTTTCAACCTGAACCTGCAGTCACTCTGTAATTATCTCCAAACCACAGGTGCTATCACTTCTTTATTGTGTGTCTTTGTAGCAACTACATACCTTAAAGGTCACCTATCATGCTATTTGTAGGCAATAGCATAGGTCTCAGATATATAAAAATATATGAAAAACATGTCTCTGAAGTGTTTTGCTCAAAACACCAAACAGATCATTCTAGCCATGCCTCATATCCCTCTATTTCACTTCCTGTATCTAAAGTGCTGATTTGGGGATAAAGCTTTAAAGAGGAGGGGTCTGAGCTCATGCGGGACCCGGCAGCTACTGTCTAAACTAAATACTGCCGTGATGAAACGCCATATCATGGATTATCAAGGATTATCTCTGAAACAGTTTGGAGCTCAAAGGCTTTAGGAAGTTGTGTAAGAATGCACACACGTGTTTAATCGTTAATGTCAGATATGAACTAAGTAAATACATTTGTTCCTGCTCAAGATTAGATTCAACTTTATTGTTATTGCACAGATTACAGGTACTGAGACAACGAAATGCAGTTTAGCTTCTAACCAGGTGCAACAAGCAGTGAAGTGAAAAGTAATGTACACAATCTACAGAATAAAATATAGAATGAATTGAATGATGAATAAACAGTGAGGGGAATGAATACACTAGATATCAGCCTGTGAGCAGTATGAACAGTGTGTATGAATATGCTAAGATATATAAAGTATGAAAACGGTAAGCAGTGCTAGTATAACATATATAGATATTAATTTCATGATGATAAACATTGTGGAGCAATGATGAAAAATGTGAATGGATGTGGCGACGTAAAACTGACACAAAACAACAAGAAACGTTAGCTGAGCCAATGGGAGAGCTTCATCAGCAGCACGGGGTAAAACCCACCAATGAGTGCTCAGCTCGAGATACCAGCGAGTCGTTTCCCATCAAGCATTTCGCTTCCGCAGCCCGTGGAGAGGAACTGAGCCGCCTCGCCGCGCCTCGCTCTCAAGGCTGCGGGCGTCTTTGTCCCGCGAGATTTCAACGTCTCATGTAGGCGAGCCTCCAGAGCAAGTCGGACAAAATGACTACCCATCATGCAACGCACTAGCAAGACGTTGATCGCAACTGCGCAGGTCTCGCTTGTCTCAATCAAGCCTTTTCTCTTTTGCCGGTTATACCACAAGGTGAGTTCCTTTTTACTTCCTGCTTCTTCACACACATGCTCTCCAGTACAGGTTAGCTCTGAGTGTTAGCGATGCTAATGTAAACACCGACCATATTACGTCCCAAACAGTCGGGCATTGTTTCTGATAGCAGCTTTCTGATTGGGCCGTGGGTCCACATTTCAGATGTTACGTCATATCGGACGCAAATCTGGATCAGCTCCGTTGTTCCCCGTTTTTAGAGATTTGGGTACGGAGGAAAAGAGAGAGGGTTTTATTTTCTGACGCTGCGTGAGTTCTCTGACACACCGGGGACACATGTTGATGTCTAAAAGACATCAACAAGTGCATTTTGCATGATAGGTCCCCTTTAAGTGCAGTACTTGTACTTCAATAGATTCCTCCTCTGCTTTTAATACGAGTTGACCCCGTGATAACCGTCAAACTTCAAAGTGCTTTGAGTTTGAGTCACACTCAGCTTCTCTGTCAACAACAAGTTCTTTATTCTCAGAGATCAGAGACACGTCAAGTTTACACCGAGAGATGGATCCTTCAGAAATGAGACATCATGTCAGGTCAGCAGCTTTCACTCTAGTCCTTCAGCGGCAATATAAGATAAGGCCCAGTATATGTGTCTAATATCTAGTCAGAATGTGTCTTTACTCCTGCTATAAGACATAATAACTTCAGAAGTGGCACTGCAGTGAGATATAGGGTCTTGTTTTTAGACAAAGCTTCATCTTGTTGAGTCAAAACATCTTATTTCGAGTTGTATCTCAGATGAAACACATATTTATTAGAAAATCACCAACTAACATCAGAACACAGAACACTTTTGAGTATTTGAGGCTTATAATGTAACAACATTTCCTGTTTCTGGTGAAAAATAGTTAAAAATGAGTTCTCCCAGGTAATTACAAGATCTGATTCATCTAAATATCCCTTCTTATTTCAAGAGATCTTACCAAGCTAATTTTCTCTTGTTCTATTGGCAGACTTGTACTTATTTCAAGTGAGAACAGCTTGTTTTTGGAGCAGCATTTGTTCCAGTGTACTATTTTCGACGTATTTTCTTTTTTAGTTCCCCTGTGTCCTGTAATGGAAATACTGTGTTGTATCTTTAAGTTACAAATATGAGTACTTCTTCCACCTCTGATTGCACCATTATCTTGCACTATTTTTATGTCTTTTAATGTCTTAAAGGTCCCATGTCATGGCCATTTCTACTGATCATATTTCCATTGTTGAGGTCTACTAGAATAGATTTACATTGTGCAATTTTCCAAACTCACATTGGTTTCTCATACAGCATCTCTGTATGTGTATTCACCAGGTATTCACCCTCTGTCCTAAACGGCTTGTTGGAGCTCCTGCCCCCCGCCTCCCTGTGAGCCCAGTGTGCTCTGATTGGTCGGGACGTTGCGAGGCTCGTTGCTGCGAGGAGCGGACAGATTTCCGGGTCGGCGATACAGCGAGAACAAGCGAAACTCATCCTGAGCACACAAACACTCACAGCCGAAGTAAAAACAATAAGTGTGGCTTGATATTGAATCAGAAAAAGGTTTCTAACGCTGTGAGAATCTGCGGAGAGCATTCCTCCTCCATCCCAAGTCGTCTATTACCAGCGTTCAGGGAGCTCTATGCAAGTCAATGGGACTCCCTGTTAGTTAGCCAAGGGATCTTGGTGTGTGAGGGGCTCCGCAGATTGGTCCATTTGGGCCAATCCGGTCATTTGTTGTTGATGTGGGTGTTCACACGTCACAGAACCCAGGAAGCAAACAATGGAGAAAGAGAAATCACCAACGAGGCGTTCTGGAGCAGCACAGACAGGTCTTCTCTGTGTTAGAGTGTTACTCGCTACAGGGTGTACTTTGAGGGTTTGTGACTCTGCAGACCGTTTATGTTGGAGAAATACTGTTGTCTCCACTTCATGGGTTTGTTTTAATGCACTGATACTATGTGTGACTCTGAACTGTGTACGACCTGGCAGCTGCCTCTTGCTGTGATAGGAGGAGGCAGCGCATTTCAGATTGTTGATATTTATGAGGAGACAGACACATAGTTGTTGTCTCCTAAATATCTCGTTTCTATGAGGCGTGAAGGAAGGACGTGACTCTTTCCAGAAGACGTCGCAGATGACCCCGACACCTTTCCGACACCTCGATTTACGACTTTGTTGTTGTGTATCTCCGTGTTTTGGACGATATAAGCCTGATGTGTTTCCCTGCTCCGTTGAGCAGCATACCCCATGTGTGTGAGTGAACCCATATCCTTTGTATGTGATTTACCTCTCCTCCTTCTGGCAAGAATACATTAGAACCTGATTAGTGATTCTCAACCTGGTGTCGAGTGATATTTTCCTAACAGTACACATGCAGAAAAAGCTTCATAACACACAAGGGGACGGGTAAAAAGCAGACAAGCATGACATGGGCCCTTTAAGTTGATATATGTTGCATTGTTAGAGGAGCCTGAGGTTTTAAATGTTCATGGGTTAGCTATTATGCTAAATGTATTCATGAAAACACTCAGACGCACACACAGTGAAAGCATTTATAAATACATTTTGCTGCTAAACCGTCTGCAGAGCAAATCATATTCAGTATTCCAACTATAGACGGAGTGGAAATGACAGATGTATTTAGGCCTGTATATGCTTTCCTGCATTGTGAAGAATTACCCCGCAGAACAATGGAGCGCTTACATTTGCATGTTTATGATTCAGGACATTAAGCCTGTACACATGGAGGAGTTGAAGTAAGAATCTCATATATGTTAAATAGTGTAACCCTTTCTATCTCAGTCTCAATCTTGATTTATTTATATAGCACATTTAAAACAACCTTCAGTGACCAAAGTGCTGTACAGGCAGTAACTACAATATTAAATAAGACAATGGGACATGATAACATGATACAAAGCACGATAACTAGAAACATATTAAAAAAATGTTCATAATGTATTATGTGAATTAATTATGAATAATCTGTTTTATGATGGTTGTCATGGGGAATTAAGGATATTTACGAGTGTGTATAACTGGAACACTGCACTATGAGATAATGATGCATCAGCGGCCGAACCCTGTTAAGCTGCTCCTCATTAATACCTTTCTGATTCTGATCTCTGTAGATGTTGTGATGTAATGGTTATATCTCTGTATCAGCCCTTTTCGACCCCTCAGAGCCATTCACCATCTAGGGAAGCTAACACACACACACACACACACACACAACACACACACACACACACACACAACACACACACACACACACACACACAGGCACACACAACACACACAGCACACACACACACACTACACACACACACACACACACACATACATACACTCTAACACTCTCTCTAAACACACACACACACACAACACACAAACACACACACACACTCACACACACACAAACACACAAACACGCATGCACACACATACACACACACACACATACACACACAAAAACACACCCACTCACACACACACACACTCACACACAAACACACACTCACACACACATACACACACAAACACACAGACACTCACTCACACACGCACGCATGCACACACACACTCATACACAAACAAACACACAAACACGCATGCACACACATACACACACACATACACACACACACATACACACACAAACACACACCCACTCACACACACACACTCACACACACATACACAAACACGCACACACACACTCATACACAAACAAACACACAAACACGCATGCACACACATACACACACACACACATACACACACAAACACAGACCCACTCACTCACACACACACACTCACACACACATACACAAACCGCACACACACACGCAAACACACACCACACACACACAACACACACACAAACACACACACTCACGCACACATCACACACACACCACAGACACACACAACACAAACCCACTCACACACACACTCACACACACAACACCACACCACACAAACACACACACTCACGCACACATTCACACCACCTCACACACACACAAACACACACACACACTCACTCACATTACACACACACAAAACACACACACACACACACCCACACACACAAACCTCACACACACATACTCACACACACATACACACACAAACACACAGACACTCACTCACACACACATGCATGCACACTCACACACACATTCACACACACTCACACACACACTCAGACACACACAAACACACACACTCACTACACACCTTTAAAAAACATGATTTAGAGAAAGTTTGTTTCTATACATTCTTAAAGGTCACCTATAAGTGCAAATCACTTCTTCATGTCTCTTCTACATCAACATGTGTCCCTCTTCTCATGTCTCTTCTAACATCAACATGTGTCCCCTCTTCTTCATGTCTCTTCTACATCAAATGTGTCCCCTCTTCTCATGTCTCTTCTAAATCAACATGTGTCCCCTCTTCTTCATGTTCTTCTACATCAACATGTGTCCCCTCTTCCTCATGTCTCCTCTACATCAACATGTGTCCCTCTTCTTCATGTCTCTTCTACATCAACATGTGTCCCCCTTCTCCATGTCTCTTCTACATCAACATGTGGTCCCCTCTTCCTCATGTCTCCTCACATCAACATGTGTCCCTCTTCTTCATGTCTCTTTACATCAACAGTGCCCCTCTTCTCCATGTCTCTTCTACATCAACATGTGTCCTCTCTTCCTCATGTCTCTTCTACATCAACATGTGTCCCCTTTCTTCATGTCTCTTCTACATCAACATGTGTCCCCTCTTCTTCATGTCTCTTCTACATCAAACATGGTGTCCCCTCTTCTTCATGTCCTCTCTACCATCAACATGTGTCCCCTCTTCTTCATTGTCTCTTCTACATCAACATGTGTCCCCCCTCTTCTTCATGTCTCTTCTACATCAACATGTGTCCCCCTCTTCTTCATGTCTCTTCCATCAACACTGTGTCCCCTCTTCTAATGTCTCTTCTACATCAACATGTGGTCCCCTCTTCTTCATGTCTCTTCGTCTATCACATCAACATGTGTCCCCTCTTCTTATGTCTCTTCTACATCACCATGTGTCCCTCTTCTTCATGTCTCTTCTACATCAACGTGTGTCCCCTCTTCTTCATGTCTCTTCCACATCACGTGTGTCCCCTCTTCTTCATGTCTCTTCTACATCAACGTGTGTCCCCTCTTCTCATGTCTCTTCTACATCAACGTGTGTCCCTCGTCTTCATGTCTCTTCTACATCAACGTGTGTCCCCTCTTCCTCATGTCTCTTCTACATCAACGTGTGTCCCCTCTCTTCATGCTCTTTTCTACATCAACGTGTGTCCCCTCTTCTTCATGTCTCTTCTACATCAACGTGTGTCCCCTCTTCTTCATGTTCTTCTACATCAACGTGTGTCCCCTCTCTCCATGTCTCTTCTACATCATACGTGTGTCCCCTTCTTCCTCATGTCTCCTCTACATCAACGTGTGTCCCCTCTTCTTCATGTCTCTTCTACATCAACGTGTGTCCCCTCTTCTTCATGTCTCTTCTACATCAACGTGTGTCCCTCCCTCTCTTCATGTCCTCTTCTACATCAACGTGTGTCCCCTCTTCTTTCATGTCTCTTCTACAGTCAACACATGGTGTCCCCTCATTCTTCATGTCTCTCTACATCAACATGTGTCCCCTCTTCCTCATGTCTCCTCTACATCAACATGTGTCCCCAATCTTCTATCCTTCATGTCCTCTTCTACATCCAACATGTGTCCCCTCTTCCTCATGTCTCCTCTACAATCAACTCATGTGTCCCCTCTTCTTCATGTCTCTTCTACATCAACATGTGTCCCCTCTTCTCCATGTCTCTTCTACATCAACATGTGTCCCCTCTTCTTCATGTCTCTTCTACATCAACATGTGTCCCCTCTTCCTCATGTCTCCTCTACATCAACATGTGTCCCCTCTTCTTCATGTCTCTTCTACATCAACATGTGTCCCTCTTCCTCATGTCTCCTCTACAAACGTGTGTCCCCTCTTCTTCAGTCTCTTTACATCAACGTGTGTCCCCTCTCTTCATGTCTCCTCCACATCAACGTGTGTCCCTCTTCTTCATGTCTCTTCTACATCAACGTGTGTCCCCTCTTCTTCATGTCTCTTCACATCAACGTGTGTCCCCTCTTCTTCATGTCTCTTCTACATCAACGTGTGTCCCCTCTTCTTCATGTCTCTTCTACATCAACGTGTGTCCCCTCTTCTTCATGTCTCTTCTACATCAACGTGTGTCCCCTCTTCCTCATGTCTCCTCTACATCAACGTGTGTCCCCTCTTCCTCATGTCTCCTCTACATCAACGTGTGTCCCCTCTTCTTCATGTCTCTTCTACATCAACGTGTGTCCCCTCTTCTCATGTCTCTTCTACATCAACGTGTGCCCTCTTCTTCATGTCTTCTAACATCAACATGTGTCCCCTCTTCTTCATGTCTCTTCTACATCAACATGTGTCCCCTTCTTCATGTCTCTTTACATCAACATGTGTCCCCTCTTCTCCATGTCTCTTCTACATCAACATGTGTCCCTCTTCCTCATGTCTCCTCTACATCAACGTGTGTCCCTCTTCTTCATGTCTCTTCTACATCAACGTGTGTCCCTCTTCTTCATGTCTCTTCCACATCAACGTGTGTCCCCTCTTCTTCATGTCTCTTCTACATCAACGTGTGTCCCCTCTTCTTCATGTCTCTTCTACATCAACGTGTGTCCCCTCTTCTTCATGTCTCTTCTACATCAACGTGTGTCTCTACATCAACATGTGTCCCCTCTTCCTCATGTCTCCTCTACATCAACGTGTGTCCCCTCTTCTTCATGTCTCTTCTACATCAACGTGTGTCCCCTCTTCTTCATGTCTCTTCCACATCAACGTGTGTCCCCTCTTCTTCATGTCTCTTCTACATCAACGTGTGTCCCCTCTTCTTCATGTCTCTTCTACATCAACGTGTGTCCCCTCTTCTTCATGTCTCTTCTACATCAACATGTGTCCCTCTTTCCATGTCTCTTCTAGATCAACATGTGTCCCCTCTTCTTCATGTCTTCTACATCAACATGTGTCCCCACTTCTTCATGTCTCTTCTACATCAACATGTGTCCCCTCTTCTTCATGCTCTTCTACATCAACATGTGTCCCCTCTTCTTCATGTCTTTCTACATCAAAATGTGGTCCCCTCTTCTTCATGTCTCTTCTACATCAACATGTGTCCCCTCTTCTTCGTGTCTCTTCTACATCAACATGTGTCCCCTCTTCCTCGTGTCTCTTCTACATCAACATGTGTCCCCTCTTCCTCGTGTCTCCTCTACATCAACATGAGTCCCCTCTTCTTCGTGTCTCTTCTACATCAACATGTGTCCCCTCTTCTCCATGTCTCTTCTACATCAACATGTGTCCCCTCTTCCTCATGTCTCCTCTACATCAACATGTGTCCCCTCTTCTTCATGTCTCTCTACATCAACATGTGTCCCCTCTTCTTCATGTCTCTTCTACATCAACATGTGTCCCCTCTTCTTCATGTCTCTTCTACATCAACATGTGTCCCTCTTCTTCATGTCTTCCACATCAACATGTGTCCCCTCTTCTTCATGTCTCTTCCACATCAACATGTGCCCCTCTTCTTCATGTCTCTTCTACATCAAACATGTGTCCCCTCTCTTCATGTCTCTTCTACATCAACATGTGTCCCCTCTTCCTCATGTCTTTCTACATCAACATGTGTCCCCTCTTCTTCATGTTCTTCTACATCAACATGTGTCCCCTCTTCTTCATGTCTCTTCTACATCAACATGTGTCCCTCTTCTTCATGTCTCTTCTACATCAACATGTGTCCCCTCTTCTTCATGTCTCTTCTACATCACATGTGTCCCCTCTTCCTCATGTCTCTTCTAATCAACATGGTCCCCTCTTCTTCATGTCTCTTCTACATCAACATGTGTCCCCTCTTCTTCATGTCTCTTCTACATCAACATGTGTCCCTCTTTCTTCATGTCTCTTCTACATCAGCATGTGTCCCCTCTTCCTCATGTCTCTTCTACATCAACATGTGTCCCCTCTTCTCCATGTCTCTTCTACATCAACATGTGTCCCCTCTTCCTCATGTCTCCTCTACATCAACATGTGTCCCCTCTTCTTCATGTCTCCTCTACATCAACATGTGTCCCCTCTTCTTCATGTCTCTTCTACATCAACATGTGTCCCCTCTTCTACATCAACATGTGTCCCCTCTTCTTCATGTCTCTTCTACATCAGCATGTGTCCCCTCTTCTCATGTCTCTTCTACATCAACATGTGTCCCTCTTCTCCATGTCTTCTACATCAACATGTGTCCCCTCTTTTCATGTCTCCTCTACATCAACATGTGTCCCCTCTTCTTCATGTCTCTTCTACATCAACATGTGTCCCCTCTTCTTCATGTCTCTTCTACATCAACATGTTTCCCTCTTCTTCATGTCTCTTCTTCATCAACATGGTCCTCTTCTTCATGTCTCTTTTACATCAACATGTGTCCCCTCTTCGTCATGTCTCTTCTACATCAACATGTGTCCCCTCTTCTTCATGCTCTTCTACATCAACATGTCCCTCTTCGTCATGTCTCTTACATCAACATGTGTCCCCTCTTCTTCATGTCTCTTTTACATCAACATGTGTCCCCTCTTCTTCATGTCTCTTCTACATCAACATGTGTCCCCTCTTCTTCATGTCTCTTCTACATCAACATGTTTCCCCTCTTCTTCATGTATCTTCTACATCAACATGTGTCCCCTCTTCTTCATGTATCTTCTACATCAACATGTGTCCCCTCTTCTTCATGTCTCTTCTACATCAACATGTGTCCCCTCTTCCTCATGTCTCCTCTACTCAACATGTGTCCCCTCTTCTTCATGTCTCGTCTACATCAACATGTGTCCCCTCTTCTCCATGTCTCTTCTACATCACATGTGTCCCCTCTTCCTCATCTCCTCTACATCAACATGTGTCCCCCTCTTCTTCATGTCTCTTCTACATCAACATGTCCCCCTTCTCATGTCTCTTCTACATCAACATGTGTCCCCTCTTCCTCATGTCTCCTCTACATCAACATGTGCCCCTCTTCTTCATGTCTCTTCTACATCAACGTGTGTCCCCTCTCTTCATGTCTCTAACAACATCCACATTCACACCATGTGTCCCTCTTCTTCATGTCTCTTACATACTCAACATGTGCCCCTCTTCTTCATGTCTCTTCTACATCAACGTGTGTCCCCTCTTCTTCATGTCTCTTCTACATCAACGTGGTCCCCTCTTCTTCATGTCTCTTCTACATCAACATGTGTCCCCTCTTCTCATGTCTCTTCTACATCAACATGTGTCCCCTCTTCTTCATGTCTCTTCTACATCAACGTGTGTCCCCTCTTCTCCATGTCTCTTCTACATCAACGTGTGTCCCCTCTTCCTCATGTCTCCTCTACATCAACGTGTGTCCCCTCTTCTTCATGTCTCTTCTACATCAACGTGTGTCCCCTCTTCTTCATGTCTCTTCTACATCAACGTGTGTCCCCTCTTCTTCATGTCTCTTCTACATCAACGTGTGTCCCCTCTTCTTCATGTCTCTTCTACATCAACATGTGTCCCCTCTTCTTCATGTCTCTTCTACATCAACATGTGTCCCCTCTTCTCATGTCTCCTCTACATCAACATGTGTCCCCTCTTCTTCATGTCTCTTCTACATCAACATGTGTCCCCTCTTCCTCATGTCTCCTCTACATCAACATGTGTCCCCTCTTCTTCATGTCTCTTCTACATCAACATGTGTCCCCTCTTCTCCATGTCTCTTCTACATCAACATGTGTCCCCTCTTCTTCATGTCTCTTCTACATCAACATGTGTCCCCTCTTCCTCATCTCCTCTACATCAACATGTGTCCCCTCTTCTTCATGTCTCTTCTACATCAACATGTGTCCCCTCTTCCTCATGTCTCCTCTACATCAACATGTGTCCCCTCTTCTTCATGTCTCTTCTACATCAACATGTGTCCCCTCTTCTTCATGTCTCTTCCACATCAACGTGTGTCCCCTCTTCTTCATGTCTCTTCTACATCAACGTGTGTCCCCTCTTCTTCATGTCTCTTCTACATCAACGTGTGTCCCCTCTTCTTCATGTCTCTTCTACATCAACATGTGTCCCTCTTCTTCATGTCTCTTCTACATCAACATGTGTCCCCTCTTCTTCATGTCTCTTCTACATCAACATGTGTCCCCTCTTCTCCATGTCTCTTCTACATCAACATGTGTCCCCTCTTCCTCATGTTCTCCTCTACATCACGTGTGTCCCCTCTTCTTCATGTCTCTCTACATCAACAGGGTGTCCCCTCTTCTTCATGTCTCTTTACATCACACTGTGTCCCTCTCTTCATGTCTCTTCTACATCAACGTGTGTCCCCTCTTCTTCATGTCTCTTCTACATCAACGTGTGTCCCCTCTTCTTCATGTCTCTTCTACATCAACATGTGTCCCCTCTCCTTCATGTCTCTTTTACATCAACATGTGTCCCCTCTTCTTCATGTCTCTTCTACATCAACATGTGTCCCCTCTTCTTCATGTCTCTTCTACATCAACATGTGTCCCCTCTTCTCCATGTCTCTTCTACATCAACATGTGTCACCTCTTCCTCATGTCTCCTCTACATCAACATGTGTCCCCTCTTCTTCATGTCTCTTCTACATCAACATGTGTCCCCTCTTCCTCATGTCTCCTCTACATCAACGTGTGTCCCCTCTTCTTCATGTCTCTTCTACATCAACGTGTGTCCCCTCTTCTTCATGTCTCTTCCACATCAACGTGTGTCCCCTCTTCTTCATGTCTCTTCTACATCAACGTGTGTCCCCTCTTCTTCATGTCTCTTCTACATCAACGTGTGTCCCTCTTCTTCATGTCTCTTCTACATCAACGTGTGTCCCCTCTTCTTCATGTCTCTTCTACTCAAACATGTGTCCCCTCTTCTTCATGTCTCTTCTACATCAACATGTGTCCCCTCTTCTTCATGTCTCTTCTACATCAACATGTGTCCCCTCTTCTTCATGTCTCTTCTACATCAACATGTGTCCCCTCTTCTTCATGTCTCTTCTACATCAACATGTGTCCCCTCTGTGGAAAGAGACTCTGAAAGTTTCAGGAACAAAGATTCTCTCTCTTTTTGATCCATTTCTATAAAAACCTGTCTGAAAATGAGCTTATCAGATTTTGGCCACTTTATGATGTCATAACAATGTGTTGTCTTGAGTAACCATTAGCCAATCAGCAACCAAGGTACCCCCCCCCCCCCCCCCTTATCACCTGAATCTCCTCCTAGAGCTCCATTGAGTTCTTTGTAACCAAATGTCTCTCAGAGGGGCGTGGGGAGGGGCTCCTTATTTTCATCTAAAGTAACAGACAGAGAATCAGCTCTTTGGAAACAGGGCTGAAACAGAGGGGATTATGGGTAATGCTGCAATGATCTGTTTGGTGTTTCAGCCAATCAGAGACAGGCTCTGGATATATCTGAGACCTGTGATATATTGATGAAGAACAGTATACTAGGGGACCTTTAATCTATGTCTTGATGCACAGTATCCACTTGTTGCTCTTCCATCTGTCTTCAGCCCCGTCAGCACAAAGCAGCGCTGCCTGTCCCTCTGAGGCTGAGGCACTGAGACACCTCTGATAGTGACTGATCTGGACTGTCATGGCTACTTAACATCAGCTGCTGTTTAGAAAGTGATGAGGGAGGCAATAAATGCACAAAAAACTATAGTTTAATGTAACTTTAATGCAAACATAGAAACAGGAGTTATAAGAACTTTGACCTTTTGACCTGAGACACTGAGTGGGATTTCTGCAAGAGTTGACCTTATGACCTATAGTTTTATTCTCTTCCTATGTGCCCTTATCTTGTTAACAATACTTATTCCTAAGTAAAATAGCATTAAAAACATATAGAAATACCCTGTTATAAGTAAAAGTACAAATATATTAGCGTCAAAATATACTTAAAGTACAAAAAGTAATCATTCGGCTTAATGTCCTATTTTAGAATCATATATCTTTACAATCCAACACTGAGTACAAAGCAGAAATAAGTAGGTAAAATAGAGTAAGAGCTGATAAAATCACAATGAATTCAAATGAAATACTGCGTTAATGTTTGTGCAGTGTCTACCCACGCCTTATTGGTTGCCTGACTGGACGCGATGTGATAATGAGAGAGGACAAAGAGGAGACTCTCCCTCTCTCCCCCCTCAGTCAGCAGTGAAGGGGTTAACGGAGGAATCACAGTGGTTCAGAGACGCAGAGTGTTGATTGCGGTGGACAGCTCCAGTAAACAGAGGCTGTGTGTGCTGAGTCAGGAGAGGTGTCACTCTGGGTAAAAGGCCGTGGCTTCGCTCAGGCCACACTCTGTTGACAGACCTCTCTCTGCCCTCAAAGCCCTGCTGTGTCATTTACTGCTGTTAGGGAAGGGCATCAATTAAGCAAGGAGGCCTACTGGCTGCTGCTGCTGCTGCTGCTGCTACAGGGAAGCTTGTTTGGGTGTGTTCGCTGAGGAGTGTGCGGACAGAAAGAAAAGGGAAGTTGTGCAAGGCTGAAGGTGTGGTTGGGTTTGTGTGTTTTTCTGGCATGAGTCTGGTCTCACACCCAGCAAACGGTCAAGAAGGGTGGCTTGTGAGATCAGTGGTATGTAGATATTAAAGAATAGTTTTACACTTATCAGTACTTTACTTCACGACTTATTTTTCTGACGACTTTGACTTCTTACATTTTGAACCCATACCTGTACTTTGTACTTCTTACATGTTGAACACAAATACCTGTACTTTCTACTTCTTACATGTTGAACTCAAATACCTGTACTTTCTACTTCTTACATGTTGAACTCAAATACCTGTACTTTCTACTTCTTACATGTTGAACTCAAATACCTGTACTTTCTACTTCTTACATGTTGAACCCAAATACCTGTACTTTCTACTTCTTACATGTTGAACCCAAATACCTGTACTTTCTACTTCTTACATGTTGAACTCAAATACCTGTACTTTCTACTTCTTACATGTTGAACCCAAATACCTGTACTTTCTACTTCTTACATGTTGAACCCAAATACCTGTACTTTCTACTTCTTACATGTTGAACTCAAATACCTGTACTTTCTACTTCTTACATGTTGAACCCAAATACCTGTACTTTCTACTTCTTACATGTTGAACTCAAATACCTGTACTTTCTACTTCTTACATGTTGAACACAAATACCTGTACTTTCTACTTCTTACATGTTGAACTCAAATACCTGTACTTTCTACTTCTTACATGTTGAACACAAATACCTGTACTTTCTACTTCTTACATGTTGAACTCAAATACCTGTACTTTCTACTTCTTACATGTTGAACTCAAATACCTGTACTTTCTACTTCTTACATGTTGAACTCAAATACCTGTACTTTCTACTTCTTACATGTTGAACTCAAATACCTGTACTTTCTACTTCTTACATGTTGAACTCAAATACCTGTACTTTCTACTTCTTACATGTTGAACTCAAATACCTGTACTTTCTACTTCTCACATGTTGAACACAAATACCTGTACTTTCTACTTCTTACATGTTGAACACAAATACCTGTACTTTCTACTTCTCACATGTTGAACACAAATACCTGTACTTTCTACTTCTCACATGTTGAACTCAAATACCTGTACTTTCTACTTCTCACATGTTGAACTCAAATACCTGTACTTTCTACTTCTTACATGTTGAACACAAATACCTGTACTTTCTACTTCTTACATGTTGAACTCAAATACCTGTACTTTCTACTTCTTACATGTTGAACTCAAATACCTGTTCTTTCTACTTCTTACATGTTGAACTCAAATACCTGTACTTTCTACTTCTTACATGTTGAACTCAAATACCTGTTCTTTCTACTTCTTACATGTTGAACCCAAATACCTGTACTTTCTACTTCTCATTTTCCAAACAGCTGGTTCCTTTAGTCTGAATGTGTGTTTGATGCGTGATCATTATTCTTTAGAGTCATTGCGTGCCTATTGATTTGAACACGATCCGTGTATCCATCACTTCCTGGTCTTCTCTAAAGAAGAGGGACCAATGGAAACGTTGTCATGTTGCCGTTGTTCAGCATGGAAACATTCATTAGCTAACAATGACATTATTGTTCTATTAATATAAAGGGAGGTCAGGTACTCTTTAAAACAGCTGCTAGTTATGGGTACTTTTTACTGAAGTACACTTCAAAGCCTCTTTACTTTTACTTGAGTAAAGAAGTTTAGTCAGTACTTCTACTTTTACCAGAGTATTTCTAAACACCAGTATCTGTTCTACTCGAGTAAAGGATGTGTGTACTTTTACCATCTCTGATCATAGATATAGGAATACAAGAATAATACCAATATATTTGTTTTTGTGTTTCTCTTATTTTCCTACGATACTGTTATGATGGCTGTGAATAAGAAAATATGAAGAACAGACCACCTATTTCTATTCTTTTTTTAGGTAATATCAGATTATTTTCTTCTCCCTGCTCCTTTTCTGGTATGGTGTGTTTATAGAGACATGTTTTATTAATAATTAGTATACATTAAGTTGCGCATACCATGAACGGAACAAATGAAAATGAAATAGGCCTACCGGGGACAAGCACAGGCCAAAAAGTGACCGGCTGCCGACAGAATGTGCCTCAAAGAGATGGTTTCCTAGATAGAGACTTAAATTCACCCCAAAAGACTCAAACGGCTGCATTGACACTAAATAGAGCCAGACTAACTTGCAACTATGAAAAAGGTGCAAAACCACCTCAAAGTGGAAAGTATCTAGATATCCCTGCCCTAATGCCAAAGTAACTGGCAACTGAATATGTGTCGCCGTTTGATATCTATGTCTGGACCGCTGCGTAAAAAGGAGGGTTTCTGCCCGTTACTTGCCTTCTTACTTCTCCGCTGTTTTCTTGTCCCAGTTTGAAACCAAACTGTAAGCAGTTAAATCGACCGAACGTCTTTCAGCAGATGTAAGCGTCCTTAACAACGGTCAATAAATCCTTGACAGCGGTCTGTCTGTTCTGGATTCACAACGTGTCACGTGTTCTGAATTGACCAATCAGAATTGAGTATTCAACTAAGCCATGTAATAATGTCTCAAAACGTATAAAGCCAATTTGTCAAGTGTTTCATCAACTTGTGGATCGTTGCGAAAGTAGTAGATCATAGTGCATTTTGCCATACTTATACACAATTATGAATCAGAATGAGAAACAGGTTTATTCCCAGGTGGACAAATACGAGGAATTTGACTTTGAACTTGGTGTTGTGGTGCATACATAAAAGTATTTGAGACACAGCATGTAAAGTATGTTTGTCATGTACATGTGTAGCAGAGGGCCCATTATCTCTTAATTCAAATGATCATGTCGATGTTAAGTGTAAGAGGAATTGCTGACTTACCATTCCTTTATATTATTCACATGTACAGACACACACACAGAAACTGACGGTTATCGCCTGACTTCACTCATTCCCTGCAGGATTCACATTAAAAGCTCACTTTACTGGGCTAGCAGGATTCCCACAGGCCCAGTCTTGTTAACCCTAACCGTCCCAACACCAACACCAACAAAACCACGCCACAAAGTCCTGTTCCACGTGCAGAACTTCTTAAAAAACACAATACACTCGGAAAAAGGGTGTGTGTGGATCTGAGCAAGCAAACAGGGTGGAGGCAAGGCAAATGTATTCATATAGCACCTTTCAACACAAGGCCATTCAAAGTGCTTTACAAAAATGAAAGACATTAAGACCTTGAGCAGCCTTGAGCAGCCGCTATCTCCCTTAAGGAGGGGCTGCCCTAGCATTTTGTTGCTGATGTTACCAGTTTGTGAGCGGGCAACTCTCGTGAGAGATAGTTATTGATGTGGGACACCTGGAACACATCCTTCTCGGGGTGTAGATGACCCCGAGCCATAAGCGACTACATGTGATTCAGTGTCCTCAGCTGTCCATCTATTGAAGAAAGTAGATTATTACTCTGAACGAGTTCAAACCTGGAGCTACAGGAGGCTCTTCAGAACTGATTAAGGCATCTCAACCGTGTGGTCAGCCTGTGACATGTCTTGTGAATTCTCCGGCCGAAGCTCCAAATAAACCGTCAGTGTTTGCCATCAAAGCTCCAGCTCTCCTCGAGTCTCTCTGAGTCCTGACTCCCATTGCTTCAGAAGTTTCCCCACAATGAATAACACAGGTGCATGAATACAAGTGACAGTGCAGTGTGAGATGTGAATAGTTCAATTAAAAGCAGCGGCAAAAAGAAAAGTCTTCTTGCTGGATTTAAAAGTAGTCAGAGTTGCAGCGGACCTGCAGGCTTCTGGGAGTTTGTTCCAGATGGAGCATAATAACTGAACTTCTCCATGTTTAGTTCTGACTCTGGGGACAGAAAGCAACACCTGAGAGTTCTGGATGGTTCATAATTTAGCAGGAGGTCAGACATATACTTTGGCCCTAATCAATGCTTTATGAAGCAGCCGCAGTATTTAGAAATCAGTTATTTGACACACAGGAAGCCAGTGTAAAGACTTCAGAACTGGAGTGATCCACCTGGTTTGTGAGGCAAGGTGGGGCAGGCGTGCACGCTCCGTTATTGTCCCAGAAGATCGTGGGTGTATGACCTGTGTTTGCTGGGTTGTGAACATGTGCAGGGAGGAGCAGGATTAAGTGCTGAGTCTGCAACCTGTTATTACTTCTGCACGATAATTACTGCATTCATGACCACTAAATATCACTGTATTCATACACCGTTAAGCCACAGTTCAAGAGGTGATATTTGCAGATATTATATGGTACTTGCAAAGTGATGACAGCATAATAATCCGCTCTGCTGTTATATGGAAATGCAATAAATGAACATGCATTAGCAGGCTTGAAGAGATGAAAGAATGCAAAACAGCAGTTACTCTTTCATGATTTTAGTTTGGCGTGTGTATAGTTTCCTGTTTTATTTTGAAATTCTGTTCTCCTTGTGTCTTTTCTTGTCTTCCCTCATGTTCCTGATTGTCCCATTGTGACCAGCTGTTGCGTTTCACCTCTCCAGCTGTGTCCTGTCTTGTGATTGCTCTTGTGCAGAGATGGCAAAAGTACACGCATCCTTTACTCAAGTAGAAGTACAGATACTCGTGTTTAAAAATACTCTGGTGAAAGTAGAAGTACTGACTAAACTTCTTTACCACTTCCTTATCACTGTGTTAGCATTGGAGCATTTTAGCATTTATCTTACTGCTGTACTGAGACTCCGATGACTATAGCTATAGAGCAGGGGTGTCAAACTCAAATACACAGTGGGCCAAAATTAAAAAATGGGTGCTAGTCGAGGGCCGGACTGGTTCAATGTTTATTGCAGAACTTATTGAATGAACTTATTGCACATATTAAACCTGGAACTAACAAAGCTTCAATTATTGCCTATAAAAACAACATTAAATAATCAGTTGCATTAATTTCTCATGGCTCTATCTGCAGAGTCGTTTCTTATGATCACATTTTCCCACAGGCCAACAACAGCTTCAACAAAACTATTCCCCTCAAAGAGAAACCAAACATGTCCTGTTGTCCTGAGAGAGAAAGAGCAGAAGGAAGCATCCTTTGAACTCAGTGTGCTGCTCTGTGATGCTAGCTCAGATACTTGGCATCTCATCTTGGGTGCAAGGTCATCAATGTTTGGGCTCAGGCTCTGAGCGGAGGAGACCCTCAGGATGGAGTGAAGGTGTGCGTGCAATATACCGGCGGGCCAGATCTAATAGTGATTAGAAATGATCCTGCGGGCCGAAATTAAATCCACCAAGGGCCTGATTTGGCCCCCGGTCTTTGAGTTTGACACATGTGGTGTAGACCCTTAGCCTTGTTGTAAAATAGTTACCACTAAGATCAATATACTGTGTTTTATGCGTTAAAAAGGTCCGGAAAATATGTAAAATACAAGTACAGCACAAATCATTATTGTTTTGCCAGTCGTTCCCATTTCACTGCAGTCATATTATGTGTTGTGTATAGCAGCAGTTGCTTCTGGGCAGGTCGACCTTCTCTGCATAATGTTTGTGAGCCAGTGTCAGATAAGATCCAAATATCATCCTCCAGACTGCCAACGTCTCATAGAATACACTTCAATATTTCTATTTTTAGACACACAAGTCATGTCAACACTGTGCCAAAACATCAAAAAGGGAATGAAACTACTATTGCTTTCACCAAAACAATGAAACCAGCGAGTCTCACGTGGCCAGGCGGAGCAAAGTGCACCTGATACACCCGAGGGGATTGGCTCTCATCCCAAGGACACATGGTGGAGGGACTCTCCCTGAGAAGAGGCACTCGTAACCAGACCAGTGACTCACTCCTGCTGGCCATGTGCTGCCTGTTTGTGTGTGAGAGAGGAGCGTGAGGCATCGAAACAGAAAGCGAGACATGAAGAGAGAGGGAGGCTAAGCTAAGTACAGCACAACATAAATGTGGAGTGATAGTAAAAGCAGAGAATACCTATTTTTTGCAGATGACAAAGTGTCAAAAATCTAAAGTGTAATCATAAAACAGAAGAGACATATGTTAAAAGAGAAACCCAAATAAGCTTTCTGAAGCTTCAAGGGGGCCTATTATGCTAATTTTAAGGTTCATATCCATATTGCCCATCCATAGTTAGTAACTCTATTATATTTCAAGGGGTAGAGATGTTTCTTCTTCAGTATTACTTCTACTTTAAAGAGTCCTCTCCTGCTGATGTTCAGGTGTTTATCAGTATGTAGTGTCTCTACTTTAAAGAGTCCTCTCCTGCTGATGTACAGGTGTATATCAGTATGTAGTGTCTCTACTTTAAAGAGTCCTCTCCTGCTGATGTTCAGGTGTATATCAGTATGTAGTGTCTCTACTTTAAAGAGTCCTCTCCTGCTGACGTTCAGGTGTATATCAGTATGTAGTGTCTCTACTTTAAAGAGTCCTCTCCTGCTGATGTCCAGGTGTATATCAGTAGTGTCTCTACTTTAAAGAGTCCTCTCCTGCTGATGTTCAGGTGTATATCAGTATGTAGTGTCTCTACTTTAAAGAGTCCTCTCCTGCTGATGTTCAGGTGTATATCAGTATGTAGTGTCTCTACTTTAAAGAGTCCTCTCCTGCTGATGTTCAGGTGTATATCAGTATGTAGTGTCTCTACTTTAAAGAGTCCTCTCCTGCTGATGTCCAGGTGTATATCAGTAGTGTCTCTACTTTAAAGAGTCCTCTCCTGCTGATGTTCAGGTGTATATCAGTATGTAGTGTCTCTACTTTAAAGAGTCCTCTCCTGCTGATGTTCAGGTGTATATCAGTATGTAGTGTCTCTACTTTAAAGAGTCCTCTCCTGCTGATGTTCAGGTGTATATCAGAATGTAGTGTCTCTACTTTAAAGAGTCCTCTCCTGCTGATGTTCAGGTGTATATCAGTATGTAGAGTCTCTACTTTAAAGAGTCCTCTCCTGCTGATGTTCAGGTGTATATCAGTATGTAGTGTCTCTACTTTAAAGAGTCCTCTCCTGCTGATGTCCAGGTGTATATCAGTAGTGTCTCTACTTTAAAGAGTCCTCTCCTGCTGATGTTCAGGTGTATATCAGTATGTAGTGTCTCTACTTTAAAGAGTCCTCTCCTGCTGATGTTCAGGTGTATATCAGTATGTAGTGTCTCTACTTTAAAGAGTCCTCTCCTGCTGATGTTCAGGTGTATATCAGTATGTAGTGTCTCTACTTTAAAGAGTCCTCTCCTGCTGATGTCCAGGTGTATATCAGTAGTGTCTCTACTTTAAAGAGTCCTCTCCTGCTGATGTTCAGGTGTATATCAGTATGTAGTGTCTCTACTTTAAAGAGTCCTCTCCTGCTGATGTTCAGGTGTATATCAGTATGTAGTGTCTCTACTTTAAAGAGTCCTCTCCTGCTGATGTTCAGGTGTATATCAGTATGTAGTGTCTCTACTTAAAGAGTCCTCTCCTGCTGATGTTCAGGTGTATATCAGTATGTAGTGTCTCTACTTTAAAGAGTCCTCTCCTGCTGATGTTCAGGTGTATATCAGTATGTAGTGTCTCTACTTTAAAGAGTCCTCTCCTGCTGATGTTCAGGTGTATATCAGTATGTAGTGTCTCTACTTTAAAGAGTTCTCTCCTGCTGATGTTCAGGTGTATATCAGAATGTAGTGTCTCTACTTTAAAGAGTCCTCTCCTGCTGATGTTCAGGTGTATATCAGTATGTAGTGTCTCTACTTTAAAGAGTCCTCTCCTGCTGATGTTCAGGTGTATATCAGTATGTAGTGTTGGGGGGCGAAACACAAAACTCTATATATAACACAGTAGAGAAAAGGGAAAATCCCAAAAAGCATAATACCTCTTTTTAAACAGTCCTCATTCGGGTTGAGCCTGAAAGAAACAGTGCAGGGTTTCAGTTTCAATGAGTCACGTTTGTGTTTTAGATAAATAAAAATGAGGGTCATTCAGTGACTGTTTCAAAACATGAGTAAAACTTAGCGTGTTTAAGTGTTTCAGACACAACAATCATTGAGTCACCGGAGAGGATGCTGAGCAAACCGGCTGCAAATTCAGTCCCATTGGAGATGTGAGTTTCAGAACTGGTTTTTAAAAGCAGACACCCTTTTTTCCTTCAGGTCAACAAGTTGTCTTCAATCACGTGAGTTTCAAAATGAACACTCCCTGCCAGGTTCCACAGGTGATTATTACTGACTACAGAGGACATAAATCTGTGTTAGTGTGAGAAGACAGCTGATAAGGCAGAAAAGGACCATAAATCTGTATTTGACATGTCCTGACAGTGTGTAAATGTGAACGTATTCAAGGCTGTTTTTCAATCCCACGCCTTCTTCTTTCTTTTTTTTTTAAATCCATGGCCTGTCCATTTCTGTTCTGTGGTTTTGTTGTTTTTCTTCCCCTGTAACACCTGGGAAAGCTGTAGGGGGAAACAAACCGCTGCCAGCTTTCCAACACATTCCCGATCCGAATGCCTGGGCACAGCCGCACATTGTTGGCATTCCTTCATTTAAAGGTGCAGCATTTCTTTGTCTCTCAACACCATGTCAATGACTCTTGTGTAAACATGTGGGGAGATTTTCAGGCATGTGGTTTACACCATTTTAAGGTGACTTTCATGGCTGAACTGTAACCTAAAATTGAAAGGGATACGATTAAAGTTAGTAAAGATATCCTTCCACAAATAATACTGCTGGGATTAACAATATGGGTTTTCCACAAGGTCCTTGAAAGTCATTATCCCAAACAGAAAACTTTGAGTTTAAAAAGTGAAGCCAATGAGGAATCTGTGTAGTTTCCAATGGCAAACACAAGGTTGACTCCAATGGTGGCTTTAAGACGTCTGATTAACATGAACAAATAAGCCAATGGAGAAGTTTCTTAAACCTAAATTGGTATCAATGGATAAAACTGGGTTTACTCCAATGGTGGCAAAAAGAAATCTGATTGTATAGAAGTTTATGAGAAAATTAAATCATTCCCCGGTGATTTATTACCTTAGTAAGACTTCGTAAGACCTCAATACCCACGATAAATACTTATTTAAAGAGCCTAACATGAACAAATAAGCCAATGGGGAAGTTTATTAAACCTAAACCTAAACTTGTTATCAATGGCTAACACGAGTTTGACTCCTTTGGTGGCAAAAATAAGTCAGTGGGTGTTTCTCAATGTCGAGGAGGCTTCCTTGGTAGCACATGTACCTCTGAGTCAGTTGCCTCAGAAGCGAGGCAAGAATCCTTCCTAGCCTCGGAAAACGAAGAATGGTGGAACAGGCTAACAGGTGTGTGTCATATGCGAGGCCCCGCCTTAAATGGAGCACGATTTCCGCCAAAGATTTGGAAATTGGTCCGTGCGCAAAGCATTGTGGGGATTTTAAGACCGCGGAGTCTACACACGCCAGCCTCGGTAGAATTCCAAGTATGCTGGACATTGGAACAGTCCTTCGGCGGCACTCGATGACGTAGTATGCTTGAAATACTGGTTCTGGAGCCGCCTTCCTCGACATTGAGAAACATCCAGTTGTATTACCTCAGTAAGATCAAAACACTCTGTTGAAGATCCTCACGTAAAAATATGACGCTAATAAGCAAGTGCCTTGAATCTGTGTTGTTTCCATTGGCCAACACAGGCAACTCGACTGGAGGAAAAAATACATCTTATTGTGTAGAAGTCTATGACAAAATGGCCTCAATTCTCACTTGATTTATAACCTTAGCGAACCATTCCCTAATAGCTGCTTTCACACCAAGTACTTTGCCGTACTTAGTTCCCAGCACTTTGTTCCCCCATGGCACTAAGTACAGATCGCGTTCACACCGGAATAAGTTCCCTGAGGGATGATTACGCAAATGAGCCGCTGACGTCACTTCTTCTTCTTCTGCTTTGGGTTTACTGGCAGGCCGCAAACAACTTCACGGCGTATACTGCCACCCGGAGCCCCCGGCCGGAAGTCCCCGGAGTTGGGGAAGGCTTCAGTAGAAGCTGCTGGGACTCCCAGCAGCTTCTACTGAAGCCTTCCGAGTAAATCGCCAGAACGCCGACACCTCCTCATCTCCACCGCTCCCATGTTTTTTTTTGTGTTGCCATAAGTTATTCTCTCTCCGTTGGTGCGTGGGGCTAATGCTAATGCTAATAATGCTAATGCCAGCAAATACAATGGCGGCTTCAGTTTTACGGGGCGTGATTTGCAATTTACCCAGCCAATCAGAAATTGGAATTTTTTTCTCCCCAGGAAAGTACCACCTCTCTAGCAGGCACTAAAAAGGGGGGAAAAGTTCTCATGAACTAAGATCTCTATTTGGTGTGAACGCAAAATCCCAGGAACTATCGGAACTAAAAGGGAAAGGTACTCCGGTGTGAAAGCGCCTATTGAGTATGTTGGCCTCAATATCTAGAGTTGCAAGTACTTTTCAGTAAAGAATTATGTTTATTTTGGAAGTTATGGTCAAATTTAGAGTAAAATAGACGGTAAAGCAGGGTATGATTTAGGGCGGGGCTACCTTGTGATTGACGGGTTGCTACCACACCATTTTAGCTTTAATGATATACTATTTGGTCACCTAAATTGCCTTATACAGTGTTTTGTTGTGGCCTACTTAGATCCATTCTCCTATACAACATTTAAATTAGGAACCGATCACAGTTGATGAATTGTGAGGTTGCTGTTAATATAAACCACACAGTGCTCATAAATTGGCCATTATAGTAAAGTCGTAATATATAATGCCTAAAAAGGAGAAATGCTGTGTTTGTGATGTCTTAACATTTCATTCATAAATGTGTTAAAGTCGGATCTAAAGGGAGCACATAGAAATGTTCCTACTACAGCGGTTTCTTGTAAAAAGAAAGGTCTCGTGTGAGGCTCTGATAGTAACCATAAACAACACAGCAAATATGTGAGGCATTTTTCTGTCTACTATTTAGAAGAATATCATGTGACCTGGTAGGTTCAAGCATGCAAATAGTGTTTGCACTCAAAGAAATATAAAAACAGGAACTATCACCGTGTTTTTCCAAACAAGAAAACCACAAGCGTAAAAAAAAGCAATAATTACTCAATCTTAGCCGCTGGCCCTCCCTCCAGTTCCCCCCCGAGGGATGCAGAAGTGCGTCAGTGAGGGGTTGGAAAAGAGGAGAAGTAAAGCCTTTTGACTTTCAGGAAGGAAACACATCTGGGGAATAAGGAAAGAGAGAACGGGTAAAAAGAGGAATTAGCTCTGAGGAAGAGGAGCTGGCCCAAAATAGTCAGCCTCTGCTCGAGCCACTACAACAAACTTCCTGTCACTCAGGAGTTAGTCACACCAGACCTTCTTTTACCTTTTAAACCCCTCAGTGAGTGACTAACCCCTCCACTGAGCCCCCTAAAGACATGAACCTCAGTTTTTCCTATAATCCAGTCCTGCTTTACTCAACTTCAGACTCTGAAGACCAGAGAGGGCAAAAGTACACACATCCTGTACTCAAGTAGAAGTACAGATACTCGTGTTTAAAAATACTCTGGTAAAAGTAGAAGTACTGACTAAACTTCTTTACTCAAGTAAAAGTAAAGAGGCTTTGAAATGTACTTCAGTGAAAAGTACCCATAACTAGCAGCTGTTTTAAAGAGTACCTGACCTCCCTTTATATTAATAGAACAATAATGTCATTGTTAGCTAATGAATGTTTCCATGCTGAACAACGGCAACGTTTCCATTGGTCCCTCTTCTTTAGAGAAGACCAGGAAATGATGGATACACGGATCGTGTTCAAATCAATAGGCACGCAATGACTCTAAAGAATAATGATCACGCCACCAAACACACATTCAAGCTAAAGGAACCAGCTGTTTGGAAAATGAGAGAAGTAGAAAGTACAGGTATTTGAGTTCAACATGTAAGAAGTCAAAGTTAAAAGTTGTCAGTAAAATGAGTAGTGGAGTAGAGTACTGACACCAGAAAAATGTACTTAAGTACAGTAACAAAGTATTTGTACTCCCCTACTTCCCACCCCTGCTGAAGACTACATTTACATTTCAAAACAGACAATCAGAAGTGGGTTTACTCATACATGGAATATGCTTTTGTGTATAATGGTGCAGGCATAAACACATGGATTTAAGTTGTGAAAAAGGAGCAAAGGGTGATGTATCTTTGGTTCCCTCAACAATAAGCCAATGGGCCTTTTCGATTGGATTTTGGAATATGTAATCAAATAAGCTATGTAGCAAACACGTGTTTATGATACTTACACATTTTGTTCAGCATGATAATCTCCACATATTAAAATCACTTTTGAGTCGAAGAGTAAATGCAATCTCCAGAACTAAAAAGCTAACGTTAGGCTATAAAGGAACTACAGCACGGTCACATGAATTCACGTCACCACCACTAAGCTAAAGGTGGCTAATGCTGGGCTATAAAAAACTACTAGAAAACTGGGTGGGACTTTCGGAAACAGTTCTAAATTGGTTTGAATCCTACTTAAAGGACAGAAACCACTTTGTTTCTATAGGTAAATACACATCTGAGTTGACAAATATGACATGTGGGGTACCTCAAGGCTCCATCTTGGGGCCTCTTCTCTTTAACATCTACATGCTACCACTGGCTCAGATAATGAAAAACAACAACATAAGTTACCATAGCTATGCAGATGACACACAAATTTACGTAACAATTTCACCAGGAGACTATGCTCCAATTCAAACACTGAGTAAGTGCATTGCACAAATCAATGACTGGATGTGTCAGAACTTTCTCCAATTAAACAAAGATAAAACTGAGGTAATGGTTTTTGGAGCCAAGGCAGAACGTATGAAAGTTAGCGCTGAGCTTCAGTCTGCAATGTTCAAAACAACAGATAAAGCCAGAAATCTAGGTGTAGTCATGGACTCTGACCTGAGTTTCAACAGTCACATTAAAACAGTTACTAAATCAGCCTACTATCACCTAAAGAACATATCTAGGATTAAAAGACTAATGTCACAGCAGGATTTGGAAAAACTTGTCCATGCTTTTATCTTCAGTAGACTCGACTACTGCAATGGTGTCTTCACAGGTCTCACTAAAAAATCTATTAGAAAGCAGCAGCTGATTCAGAACGCTGCTGCTCGTGTCCTCACTAACACTAAGAAAGTGGATCACATCACTCCTGTTCTGAAGTCTTTACACTGGCTTCCTGTGTGTCAAAGAATAGATTTCAAAATACTGCTGCGGGTTTATAAAGCTTTGAATGGTTTACGCCCAAAATACATTTCTGATCTACTGCTAAATTATGAACCATCCAGATCTCTCAAGTCTTCAGGGACTGGTCAGCTTTCTGTTCCAAGAGTCAGAACTAAACATGGTAAAGCAGCATTCAGTTATTATGCTCCATCTGGAACAAACTCCCAGAAACTTATTTCCTGTTAACTTTTCTTTTTGCCGCTGCTTTTAATTGAACTATTCACATCTTAAACTGCACTGTAACTTTTATCCATGTATTTTTTTTTTCTTTTAATGTTTATTTTATTATATTTTCTTTTTAATGACTGATTTTAAATGCCATTGTCTTAATGTCTTTCGTTTTTGGAAAGCACTTTGAATTGCCTTGTGTTGAAATGTGCTATATAAAAAACTTGCCTTGCCTTGCCTTGCCTTTAAAGGAACTACAGCACGGTCACATGACTTCACGTCACCACCGCTAAGCTAAAGGTGGCTAATGTTGGGCTATAAAGGAACTACAGCACGGTCACATGACTTCACGTCACCACCGCTAAGCTAAAGGAGGCTAATGTTGGGCTATAAAGGAACTACAGCACGGTCACATGACTTCACGTCACCACCGCTAAGCTAAAGGTGGCTAATGTTGGGCTATAAATGAACTACAGCACGGTCACATGACTTCACGCCACCACCGCTAAGGTAAAGGCGGCTAATGTTGGGCTATAAAGGAACTACAGCACGGTCACATGACTTCACGTCACCACCACTAAGCTAAAGGTGGCTAATGTTGGGCTATAAATGAACTACAGCACGGTCACATGACTTCACGTCACCACTAAGCTAAAGGCAACTTTAAAAGACATATCATTGTTCAGGAATGTACAAAATAAACAAGGGAATGTAAACAGTTCACAGCCAAATTCCCTGGTAACACTAGAGATTAGAAGTTTAGAAGAAAAGAGATTTTAATTAATCTAAAGCAACAGCTGTAGGCAATAAAAGTCATGTACATGCTAATGATTAAAGGGATATGATAAAAACACATTTCATTTCAAACCTTTATTTAACCAGATTGGTCCCATTGAGATCATAGATCTCTTTTTCAAGGGAGACCTGCAGCATATAGGTTCCACATGAAACATAAAACAATAAAGGACATCATACATTATATTTACAGGAACATTTACATAGTTATAGACATTTACATGTGCCCATAGTATCAAAGAGCATTTCATTTAGCCTAGCTTTAAAGACATGCAGAGGAATGAGATTGCTCAGTTTCAATTCTTGCTGAAGATTGTTCCAAGCAAGTGGAGCTGCACATAAAAGCTGTCTTACCTGAGACAGTCCTTGCTCTCGGCACATCTAACAATACTACATCATGCGATCTCAGACAATAGCTGCTTGCAACTCTGTTATCAGAGAGCCGATATAATACTGGAGTTTACCCAACAAAGCTTTATAAATAAACGTGTACCAATGACTGAGCCTCGTTACAGTAAGTGATGGCAGACCTGCCTTGGCATACAGGGTACAGTGATGAGTAAGTGCTTTACAATCAAAGTTTATATAAACAATCAAGAGTTTGTGAGATTGGGGTTTGAGTCAAAGCAGCTAGTGGAAGGGAAAGATAAACAGCATTCCTTTGGCAAGAAAACCATCCTGACAAACAGGAAGTCAGACAAATATGGTGAAACCAGATGCATGTAAACATGTGGGAGCTTTCTGGGCATTTAGAAAATGTTCATGGCTGAACTAACATAAACGTGTTAACATAGGGACAAACAAAGCCACTTAACTTAGTATGCCTTTTGGGTTTCCACTTTCCTGTAGTGTGTTATGTTTGTGTGCATGTAAATGGTCTGCAAAGGCTAAAATCCCTATGTTCCCTCTTTCTTAACCACACACCCTCTGCGTTAAATGCCTCCATTGGACTCCTTTGTTTACTTCCTGAACGTAATTATATCACTATGTTAAGGCCCGGACACACCGTGCCGATTTCGGCCGTCCATAGCTGTCTGGCACAACATGTTGAATCGGGAGGCTGTCTGCAAAATAAAGAACTCTGATTGGCTGTTCAGCTTAGTGAATCAGAGCATGAGAAGCGAAACGGAAGTGAAGAAGGCACACACAGACGGCTATTATTTTTCATTTTCCAGTACCACACTAAACATGTTTTCGATTATAAGTCGTTATGTGAAACCGTCTGTGATGGACGAGAGTGAAAATGGAACGCACGCTATTTGTTGTTTGTATATATCACGCATTCTGTCTTCCGGTTGCCTCTTTTGAATGACGAATACACGCTACCGCCGCCTGCTGGTAAGGAGAGTTATTGCCACTCACGCGCAGTTCGTACGTGCTACTTGGCCGTCGGCTGAAGTCTTTGCGGTGTGTTCCAGTGCGACACATGGCCAAGACGCAGAGACGTGAGGCGACGCAACAGTCGGGTCTGTCGGGACGTGTTCTTTGGTATCAGTTTGGTGTGTCCGGGCCTTAACACTTGCGCTTCTATTGGCTAGCGCTCTAAGACATTGTACGTGATAGACTAAGGGGCGGGACATCTCTAAGCGGTTGACCAATCACAACAGAGCAGACTGGGCTCTGGTTTCAGACAGAGGGTGAAAAGAGGTGCTGCAACACAGGCAGTATGAGAAAAATAAAGAGCTTTTTGAACATTAAAGCATGGAGACATGTAGAGACACTACATACTGATATACACCTGAACATCAGCAGGAGAGGACTCTTTAAAGTAGAGACACTACATACTGATATACACCTGAACATCAGCAGGAGAGGACTCTTTGAAGTAGAGACACTATATACTGATATACACCTGAACATCAGCAGGAGAGGACTCTTTAAAGTAGAGACACTACATACTGATATACACCTGAACATCAGCAGGAGAGCACTCTTTAAAGTAGAGACACTACATACTGATATACACCTGAACATCAGCAGGAGAGGACTCTTTAAAGTAGAGACACTCCATACTGATATACACCTGAACATCAGCAGGAGAGGACTCTTTAAAGTAGAGACACTCCATACTGATATACACCTGAACATCAGCAGGAGAGGACTCTTTAAAGTAGAGAAACTACATACTGATATACACCTGAACATCAGCAGGAGAGGACTCTTTAAAGTAGAGACACTCCATACTGATATACACCTGAACATCAGCAGGAGAGGACTCTTTAAAGTAGAGACACTACATACTGATATACACCTGAACATCAGCAGGAGAGGACTCTTTAAAGTAGAGACACTACATACTGATATACACCTGAACATCAGCAGGAGAGGACTCTTTAAAGTAGAGACACTACATACTGATATACACCTGAACATCAGCAGGAGAGGACTCTTTGAAGTAGAGACACTACATACTGATATACACCTGAACATCAGCAGGAGAGGACTCTTTAAAGTAGAGACACTACATACTGATATACACCTGAACATCAGCAGGAGAGGACTCTTTGAAGTAGAGACACTATATACTGAAATACACCTGAACATCAGCAGGAGAGCACTCTTTAAAGTAGAGACACTACACACTGATATACACCTGAACATCAGCAGGAGAGGACTCTTTAAAGTAGAGACACTACAGACTGATATGAACCAGGAACATTCGAATAATAGGACCTCTTTAAAAATAACATGTTTGGTCCTGCTTTGAATTTCAACTTATGTCCATACCAAACGAACAACAACCTCTAATAATCTTGAACTACTCAAAAATCTGCCTTTTAGCTTCTTCTTCTTTTTACTACAACAGGCAGTATGAGAAAAATAAAAAAAATGTAGTGAAGTAAAAGTATAAAGTAGCTTACTCAAGTGAAGTAAAAGTACCTTAAATGTTTACTTAAGTACAGTACTTGAGTATTTATGTACATGTACTTGAGTATTTATGTACATTTCTATCTAATCATCAGAGAGTTGCTGTTATTGAGGTATGAGAGGAAAGGAATGGTTTAGCATTCCTCTGTCTAGAAATCCATCCTGACAAACAGGAAGTCCAGACAAATATGGTAAAGCCAGATGTGACCAAACTGGTTCAAGGTTTAAAAAAAACGGATGTGCAGCAGATATTTTATTTGTGCAGGTGGTGTACTATGGGATTGCCAGAGTAAACAGGAAGCAGTGGGCAGTGGTGTTTGGCTGTGATTGGTCATTGGTAGGAGAGGTGTGGAGAAGTAAAGGGAGTACGTGTATGTCCGCATGTTGATAATAAGAGAGCGAGGCTTCTGACAAACACCTGCTAAAGTTTTCTCTATAAAATCACAAACCAGTGTGACCTGGTCAGTGTTTCCTCTCTCTGGAGGCCTTTTTATAATGAAAAGGGAAGTCCAGTAACAGTGGCGAAATGTATAGAGTGTATTTACTTATGTATCATATACTGAAAGACAATTTTAAGGTGGTATTTTAATTTTATAGTACTTCGACTCCACTTCATTTTGGAAGCTAATATTGTACTTTTTACTCCACTTCAGCTTTTAACAGATTCATTTCATTAGCTTATACAATAAATAAATCAACTAATCATTAAGCATTGACTAGTTAATTATATAGGTTATGGTATTCAGCAGCAGTTTATTAAGTAATTCAAATGAGGTCCAACTTTACCAGCTGTGATGAACTCATTAATGCATCAATAGTCATAATCCAGTCATTTGATATACATAATTCACCAATGAATCGGGCCATTACACAAAATAAGTACTTCTACTTTTGCTACTTGTAGTGTATTTTTTAGGATAAAACACCTGTCATGAGCTGTGGGGCTTCCAGTTGTGCAAGAAGCTGTTTTTTTCTGTAGCTATTTGTCGACTAGAGCCATCCAGTGGTGCTTTAAGGAACTTTAAACATAGCAAAAAGATACAGGACAGGCTTGGGATTTTTTTCAGACGAGACACAACATGCAGGCAGAGATCAATGTTTTCATGCACAGGTCAATTTTAAATCTCTCCAGTGCTTCTGTCCTGTCTGACAGGAAGCAGCACGTGAGGCAAACACGTCTCTGACCCCCGGACCATCCGCACCGGTTCCCCTCAAGGCTGCGTTCTTTCCCCTCTGCTCTTCTCCCTGTACACCAACAGCTGCACCTCCAGTCACCAGTCTGTCAAGCTACTGAAGTTCAGACGACACCACGCTCATCGGACTCATCTCTGGTGGGGACGAGTCTGCCTACAGGTGTGAGCTGGACCATCTGGTGACCTGGTGTAAGGACAACCACCTGGAGCTCAACGCCCCCTAAACAGAGTGGAGATGGTTGTGGACTTTTAGGAAGAACGCATATTTCTTGTTTCATATTTTATATCCTATAATTCATTCATAGCATTCTATTTCCATGTAAATTACTGCCTTATTTTATTGCTATTTAACTATATTTTATTAAGGTGTCCTTAAAGATTTCTTGTTTGATATTTTATGTCTGCACCACGACATCAAGTCAAATTCCTCGTCTGTGTGAACCTACCTGGCGATAAACCTGTTTCTGATTCTGTAGATTTCTGTAGTTAGCATTAGATACTACTTGGTTTGCATACATAGCTTCCAGAGAACTTGAAAAACGAAAATGATCGTCTTAATCTTTGTTCTCAAATGAAAACGTGTCATGGTGATCAGATCTATCTATATCTTCAGTGTACATATATACAGTAGGCCTACTGTTAAAATAATGTATTTGACTATATTAACCTGTATGTCTCCTTTTGTAAAACTGAATAGCAAGAGGTGGCAGATGGATATGTATGTACCCAGGGGTTAAATTGGGATTTGATGGGGGGGGGGGGGGGGTCTCTGCCGTTGTGTTCTGCTGGCTGGCTCTTGTTTGTGTTTCAGGTGATCAACCTGATGAGCCACACCTGGGCCGTCTACATAAAAGGCCAACACCAACCCATACTGCCTCTCACTCTTCTGTTGGACATGTCTTTGTTTCTGCACATTTTCACACACCCATATACGCCATCATTACTGATGACTGACTTCCACATTTATTAGGTTTCTTTGAAGTCCTTTGTTTTTTGTTATGGTAAATAAATACGCTTTTTGTTACACTTAACTTGTCTGGTCTCTCATCTTTGTTGCAGCCTATGAGCCAGGCCGTAACAGGGGGCTCTCGAGGATCTCATGATTTGACCTTAAGGGCTATGAGGCCCTAAAGCAACTTCTCCATTATCTGTATCAAATGCACATCAAAGGACACAATGCAAATATAAAGTACTACATATAAACTAGAATTAATTTAATTGCACGCTATTTTCCCGAATTTTTTTAAGTTATACTTTTAAAATGTGGTGGGGACAAAATTAGCCATTTCTAAAAGTGGTGGGGACATGACCTCAGCATTTTACTAAAGTAGGCTACATGTTTCTCTAACTTACTTTAGTACAGTACTTGAGTAAGTGTACTTGTGTAGGCTACTCTGTTCATTTGAAATATGAAACTGTATTTTTTTATTTAATATTACTTTATCTGTCTACCTCTGATGTCTACCTTTGTGAATAAAAAATATAATGAATAAATAAATACAAAATAAAAACTCTTTTCACGCAGCTACCTTTTTTAAGCGTACTTAAAATAATAACCATTTGGAAATGTCATTGTAACCGCAGCGACGATTAACATCCGTCTCCGTGGAAACGCTCTTAATACGGCGGCTCGCTTGGACACCAGCAGGAGCAGAAACGCGAAGTACCAGGAGTAGGAGCAGCAGCAGGAGGAGGCCATGGCTGGACAGGACTGACGTGGAAACAGTAAGGAGAGAGTAACAGAAACTTCGGGGGAGAAAAAAGTCTAAAAAAAAGCCGCGTCCACCGCCTCTCTTCCCGGCCCTCGGCACCATGAGTCTGGATAAAGCCGAGCTGTGTGACTCCCTGCTAACCTGGGTAATTTTATATTATATTAACGAGTTTTTATTAGCATTGCTAACCCCCTGCTAACAGGTGACAGCAGGTGTTTGCAATGTAGGAGTACATATATCCTTACTTCTCTCAAGAAGGCCTTGATACATCAATATTAGCTCATTTGTTGACCAACTTAGCAATATAAGCAGGTAGCACCTGTGTGTTTGGATGCTAACTTTCGCTAGCCAGCTAAGCTAACTAGCTAGGTAAACACATTGGAAGTTTTTAGCTTCTTATCTGCACCAAAGGGACTGCAGTGTCAGCAACATTTAAGACACAAAAACAGTTGTGTAAAGTTACTTGGTACATTTACTCAAGTACTGCATTCAAGCACAGTTTGAGGTACTTGTACTTTTACTTGAGTATTTCAATGTTTGGCTACTGTGTACTTCTACACCACTACAAATCAGAGGTAAATGATGCACTTTTACTCCACTACATGTATTTAATACCTTTAGTTACTTTACAGATCTGGATGAATACAAAGTCATTCAAACTAGCTGCACCTTTACCAGCTCTGAGAACACTTTAATGATCATTGTAAAACATATCATAGATATTATTCTGAAATGGACCAATCTGCACAACGACTACTTTCACTGTCTTTCACTATATTTTGATGAGAATACTTTCCTACTTTTACTTGAGGAACATTTTGAAAGCAGAACTTTTACTTTAACAGAGTGTTCCTACACTCTGGTACTTCTACTTTTACTCAAGTACAATATATGAGTACTTTTACTAAAGAACAAGATCGGAGTACTTCTACTTTTACTCAAGAACAAGATCTGAGTACTTTTACTCAAGAACAAGATCGGAGTACTTCTACTTTTACTCAAGAATAACACCGGAGTACTTCTCCAGCTTCTTTACACAAACCCACAACAGTTTAGTGTAAGCTCAGAGACTTATGAATGTAAATGAAACAAAGTAACTGCTTAAGACCTGATCAAATCCACCTGTTAAGCACCTTTACACACGGAGGCAAGTGTGAGATGCAAGCTAATATTAGTAGCTCGCTAAGTGGGTAATGTAATCCCCATGACTGCTTAGTATTTGTCATTTAAGTGTAACATAATACTAATAGGTTTTGACAGACCCTGCGATTATTTAGCAGGGTGTATTTTTTTATATTCAGGCCATGGTGGAAGATGTATTCGGATCCTTTACTTGCTAAAAGCATACTGTAAAGTACTAATAGAAGTTAGTAAAAGTATGCAAATAAATACATTATATTAATCAAGTTTATTGATTTTATAATACTAATCACATTTTAGTACAGACAATTACTAGAAATTGACAATAGAACGAAATTAGTAGAAGTATTTTGTAAACTGTTGGGTTTTTTGTGTAAATACCTACTTTGGAAATTGGTTAATGCTGTAGTGAATGGACTTGTGTAAAAATTCAATATGTCTCATCATCTTAGTGGAGTAAGAGTAAAACATCGCATACAAAGTAAAAGTACAATCCTTGAGTAGATCTACTTGGTAACATTGCAGCACTGTATTCAGACACATCTATTGATCACTTGTTTACTGCACCGAGGTAACAAGTCACTTACATTACAGATTCTATTTAATTGTATATTCTTTGTCCTAAAAAAGTATGTGCCAAATTACAACACAATGACCCAACAGAGTTTATTCTTGTGGTGTCTTCTTGCACACAAATCAAACACACCTTCAAAATCTGATCAGCTCATTTTCAGACAGGGGACACATGTTGATTTAGAAGAGACATGAAGAAGAGGGGACACATGTTGATTTAGAAGAGACATGAAGAAGAGGGGACACATGTTGATGTAAAAGAGACATGAAGAAGAGGGAACACGTGTTGATGTAGAAGAGACATGAAGAAGAGGGGACACATGTTGATGTAGAAGAGACATGAAGAAGAGGGGACACATGTTGTTGTAGAAGAGACATGAAGAAGAGGGGACACATGTTGATGTAGAAGAGACATGAAGAAGAGGGGACACATGTTGATGTAGAAGAGACATGAAGAAGAGGGGACACATGTTGATGTAGAAGAGACATGAAGAAGAGGGGACACATGTTGATGTAGAAGAGACATGAAGAAGAGGGGACACATGTTGATGTAGAAGAGACATGAAGAAGAGGGGACACATGTGTATGTAGAAGAGACATGAAGAAGAGGGGACACATGTTGATGTAGAAGAGACATGAAGAAGAGGGGACACATGTTGATGTAGAAGAGACATGAAGAAGAGGGGACACATGTTGATGTAGAAGAGACATGAAGAAGAGGGGGACACATGTTGATGTAGAAGAGACATGAAGAAGAGGGGACACATGTTGATGTAGAAGAGACATGAAGAAGAGGGGACACATGTTGATGTAGAAGAGACATGAAGAAGAGGGGACACATGTTGATGTAGAAGAGACATGAAGAAGAGGGGACACATGTTGATGTAGAAGAGACATGAAGAAGAGGGGACACATGTTGATTGTAGAAGAGACATGGAGAAGAGGGGACACATGTTGATGTAGAAGAGACATGGAGAAGAGGGGGACACATGTTGATGTAGAAGAGACATGAAGAAGAGGGGACACATGTTGATGTAGAAGAGACATGAGAAGAGGGGACACATGTTGTTGTAGAAGAGACATGAAGAAGAGGGGACACATGTTGATGTAGAAGAGACATGAAGAAGAGGGGACACATGTTGATGTAGAAGAGACATGAAGAAGAGGGGACACATGTTGATGTAGAAGAGACATGAAGAAGAGGGGACACATGTTGATGTAGAAGAGACATGGAGAAGAGGGGACACATGTTGATGTAGAAGAGACATGGAGAAGAGGGGACACATGTTGATGTAGAAGAGACATGAAGAAGAGGGGACACATGTTGATGTAGAAGAGACATGGAGAAGAGGGGACACGTGTTGATGTAGAAGAGACATGAAGAAGAGGGGACACGTGTTGATGTAGAAGAGACATGAGGAAGAGGGGACACATGTTGATGTAGAAGAGACATGAAGAAGAGGGGGACACATGTTGATGTAGAAGAGACATGAGGAAGAGGGGACACATGTTGATGTAGAAGAGACATGAAGAAGAGGGGACACATGTTGATGTAGAAGAGACATGAAGAAGAGGGGACACATGTTGATGTAGAAGAGACATGAAGAAGAGGGGACACATGTTGATGTAGAAGAGACATGGAGAAGAGGGGACACATGTTGATGTAGAAGAGACATGGAGAAGAGGGGACACATGTTGATGTAGAAGAGACATGGAGAAGAGGGGACACATGTTGATGTAGAAGAGACATGGAGAAGAGGGGACACATGTTGATGTAGAAGAGACATGGAGAAGAGGGGACACATGTTGATGTAGAAGAGACATGAAGAAGAGGGGACACATGTTGATGTAGAAGAGACATGAAGAAGAGGGGACACATGTTGATGTAGAAGAGACATGAGGAAGAGGGGACACATGTTGATGTAGAAGAGACATGAAGAAGAGGGGACACATGTTGATGTAGAAGAGGGGACACATGTTGATGTAGAAGAGACATGGAGAAGAGGGGACACATGTTGATGTAGAAGAGACATGAAGAAGAGGGGACACATGTTGATGTAGAAGAGACATGAAGAAGAGGGGACACATGTTGATGTAGAAGAGACATGAAGAAGAGGGGACACATGTTGATGTAGAAGAGACATGAAGAAGAGGGGACACATGTTGATGTAGAAGAGACATGAAGAAGAGGATTTTGCATAATGGGTTAACTTTAAGTGTCATTTCATGAAAAGATGTTTTTAAATAATGCTTCTTCGTGTGTTTGTCCTCAGCTGCAGACATTTCATGTCCCATCATGCAGCAGCAAGCAGGACCTGATGAGTGGAGTGGCCGTTGCCAACGTGCTGCACCAGATGTAAGTCCTGACGTGTGTTTGAGAAGTTAGCATCATGAACTCGGCTGCTAGGAAGTCCTTCAGCGCCGACTCACCGAGATTTGCTTATCTGTTGGAGTCGAGACAGATTGACCGTTGAATTGCACACGGCCGTTATCTATGCAAAGCTTAAACCGTGCAAAGAAAGCAGTCTGATTTGTGAGGTCGGATTTATTTTTTCAAACATAGGACGGTTACTATCTGTTCAGGTCGGATGACTTTTGTATCTTGTGGTTGGACATGTGTGTTTATACTCACACAGATAAACAAACCACATTGTTTTATATACTTTTCATTGATTCATAGCAAATTATCTATTCTTATCGCTTTTTAAGTTCATCCCCAAATCAAACATCTACCCTCTTTCCTGCAGTGCTATTTATAATTATGGATTGATTTTGCAATATATGTTTCAAAATATATGAAAACATCTAATGGCGCATTTCCACTGCAGCGCATAGCACGGTTTAAGCGTGCCGTGCCAAACCAGGCCATTTTGTTCATCTTTAGTCGCACGGGAGAGGGGGGGGGCGGTGTGTAGCGTGCTGCAGCAGCAGTCTGCTCTGCACGCAGGCTTCCTCCAAGTTTACAGTAAAACAAACTGGTGGTGTGACCAATGGCCATTTACAATTATTAATACTATTATTATTATTAGCATTAGTCGATATGTTGGTTGAAACTAAGCCAGAACAAAAAACATAAATAATAATAAAAATATATAAATAAAATCGATTTTTAAAAATAATATTCGATTAAGGAGACTGTAACGAATAATCACTGGCATCCCTAATACCGGTTAGTAAAAACCATGAATTAACGCTTTGACAAGTCTGCAGACAGACGGCAGGCAAACAACCCTTTTTAAAATGCGTGTTTTCTGAATGGAGATCGGCTAAGCTAACGCAGTATATGCTCCGACCGTCCACACTCACAACAACGGCCTACAGACATAAATAAAGCAGCGACTGTATTCTCCATGACACAGGCAGTCTGTGGTTTGTACTTGTTTAGCTTTTGTCTAGTTTCTGAACAGATATGAGGAGCTGTGAGCTCTGAGGGCTAACGGCTGATGTTGGTTTTGTGTTTCGTAAGAAGATGACGTCACGGCTCCGCCTACACTGCGTTACTATAGTTACTGCCCCAGTTCCTAAACTGTAATGGAAACGCAGCATAAAGTGAGCCGGGCCTAACTATACCGTACTAAGCCGAGCGAGGCCCTGAGGTGGAAATGCGCCATAAATGTATTTATTTTGGAGCTGCTGAGATTATTCTACAGACAAAGAAAGTCCTTGCTACAGATCTTCTTCAAAAATCACACTTATCATTTTAATACACTTTTTAACTATTATGGGAATAATGTTGTATTCTCTCTAATATTGCAATTTTGTTATTTTTGTCTAAGAATCGTGACGCAAAAATCGAACACTGGATATTTCCAACAATCTGCAACTCACACCAAAACAATCCAGATGAATTATGTGGCACTACATGTAGTAATAACACACTTTTATTTATATAGCGCCTTTCGAAGTACTTTCACAAATACACAGAGCAAGGCAAGTTTATTTATATAGCACTTTTCAACACAAGGCAATTCAAAGTGCTTTACAAAAAATGAAAGACATTAAGAAAATGGCATTTAAAATCATTAAAAGGAAAAGCGAATAAAATAAAATAAACCTTAAAAGAAAAAATACATGGATAAAAGTTACAGTGCAGTCTAAGATATGAATAGTTCAATTAAAAGCAGCGACAAAAAGAAAAGTCTTCAGCCTGGATTTAAAAGTAGTCAGAGTTGCAGCGGACCTGCAGGTTTCTGGGAGTTACGCTGCTTTACCAGGTTTAGTTCTGACTCTGGGGACAGAAAGCTGACCAGAGCAAGTGAACTGAACAGCCGTATCTAAACATACAAATACATAGAAAATAATAAACCAAAAATACATTGTGTAAGAATAAATGAAAAATAACATAAAAGCAAGTCTAAAAAAGTGAGTGACGCATTGTGCTGCCCTGAGGTAACTCACACCTCTTTCACACCAGTGGTGTTTCAGGGCCGGTTCGGAGCTGGAGCTTGAAAAGCACCAGGTTTTCCTGTTCACACCGCAGCGGAGCAGCCTCTTAGCTCTGGAATCCGGTTCGTTTCAAGCTTCAAAAAGTTTTCCGTCTAGAGCAAAAGCACCGCTTACGTCACGCTTACGTCGAGGCGGGGGCGGGGACGGGATCAACTCCTGAACAACAACAAGAAGCCCGCGTTTTATCCAGCTTGTACACAACGATGGAGAAACTTAACGAGCAGCAGTGGTCCACTGAAGAGACCAGCTACCTGCTGGGAACCTGGTCTTCTGAAGAGGTGCAGAGGAAGCTGGATCGGCCATTGTTGTTGTTGTTGTCGGTGTGAGCTGTGAGGGGTTTCCGCACGGTTTGGCTTTATGAAGCAGGCAAGCAAACGGTTACGTCATCGCGCAAACGATGACGCAATGACGCAGCACCAGTCGGACTCTGGGCAGTGTGAAAAGAGCCGGAGCTGAACCGGTTCTGAACCTGAAAAGCTCTAGCACGGAGCTTGAACCGGAGTTGCGTTGGTGTGAATGAGGTAATAGTAAGTGATATTTATTATTTTGGGGTCAACTGTCCCTTTTGAGCTCTGCACCCACTGCTCCGCTGCTGTTTGAGTTATTTAGCAACGGAGCGTTTATTCCCACGAGTGTCTTCTCTCCAAATGTCCCCGTGCTCAGCAGAGTCTGAGACGTGTCGTCGCTGAACTCCTCTCTCTTGTGCTGTCATTAACAGAGACCCCTCCTGGTTCAATGAGACGTGGCTCGGCAGGATCAAGGAGGAGAGCGGGGCCAACTGGCGCCTGAAGGTAATCTGTGAGACAGTCGATATGACGGGACAGCCGGCGGAGAAACGACAAGACGTCCGGACTTTTCCTCTGAATTATTTAAATGAGGATCAGGATTGTTTTAACTCTGATGTGCTTTCAGGTCAGCAACTTGAAGAAGATTCTCAAGAGCATGATGGAGTATTATCACGATGTAAGGAGATGGTACTAATTTTACAGTGCACCGATGTTCTGCTGATGTTGGCCCCATTTCTTTCTGATTGGCACACTGGCAAAGCGCCGATGGCCGGAGCCGATGTTGATCTGTTTTTGCTGAACTCTGTCTGTAGTCAGTGGAGTTGCAGAGGTCGCGGTAGCCGCCATTTGATGAAGGACAACATCTAATGTTTGTCTGTCATTTTAAAGGATTAGAACGATGACTGATGTAATCTACTGTTACATTAAAGGGGACCTATCATGCAAAATGCACTTTCTGAAGGCTTTTCTACATCACCATGTGTCCCCGGTGTGTCAGGGAACTCACGCAGAGTCAGAAAATAAAACCCTCTCTCTTTTCCTCCGTACCCAAATCTCTAAAAACGGGGAACAACGGAGCTGATCCAGATTTGTGTCCGATATGACGTAATATCTGAAATGTGGACCCACGGCCCAATCAGAAAGTTGCTATCAGAAACAACGCCCGACTGTTTTGGACGTAATATGGTCGGTGTTTACATTAGCATCGCTAACACTCAGAGCTAACCTGTACTGGAGAGCATGTGTGTGAAGAAGCAGGAAGTAAAAAGGAACTCACCTTGTGGTATAACCGGCAAGAGAGAAAGCCTTTGAGCTCCAGACTGTTTCAGATCCTTGATAATCCATGATATGGCGTTTCATCACGGCAGCATTTAGTTTAGACGGTAGCTGCCGGGTCCCGCATGAGCTCAGACCCCTACTCTTTTATCAAAGCTTTATTCCCCAAATCAGCACTTTAGAAACAGGAAGTGGAATAGAGGGATATGAGGCAAGGCTAGAATGGGTGATCTGTTTGGTGTTTTGAGCAAAACACTATTTTTATATATCTGAGACCTATGCTATTGCCTAAAAATAGCAATTCTGAATCTTCAAAACTTTGCAGATTGAGTGTTCAGAGTGGCATCAGAGCAAAACTACATGTTCCCTGAGAAGTCGTGTGTCCGAGGCAAAGGAACTGAACCTGAACCTTAAAATGAACAGAAAATATCGGCAACTACTGAGAAATTTGCAATCGATGCATCCCTGATTACTTTGACTAATTAGCACTTTTAGTCAATGTTTTGAATCCACTCAGCCCGAATGTCTTCTATCGCTCTTACGGATTCCCATTGTTATTTCTTAGCATGATGTGAAACAGTTGAGTAAACGGGCCCTAAACCCTATCAAAGGTTTTCCATAGAACAGCACATTTTAGTCCATGTTTGAAGCCTCTCAACCCTAACGTCCCCTCCTCCTCTCGCTGACCAGGTGCTCGGTCACCAGGTGTCCGAGGTGCACATGCCGGACGTGACCCTGATCGGAGAGATGGGCGACGTCACGGAGCTGGGGAAGCTGGTGCAGCTCGTGCTGGGATGCGCTGTGAGCTGCGAGAAGAAAGAAGGTAAAGGCTGTAATGGAGAAAGAAAGCAGGTGCAGCCATCTGGAAATCACACTCCGGATTTAACTCAAAGTCACATGGTTCCCGCTTTATATCATTCTGAGCATCACAAGATTTTAACCCGATCACACGCTCCTTCCCCAAACTAAATGCTGTTACAAATTACAGTTCAGATCAAGCATACCAATAGCTGCAGTGCCTGTTGTTTTAGGAGTGTTAATCTGCATTTGGCTGCACCCTCACGTCTCTCCGTTGTCTTCTCGTAAACACAGAACAAATCCAGCAGATCATGCGTCTGGAGGAATCCGTCCAACACGTCGTGATGACGGCCATTCAGGAGGTGAGTGAGCGCCTCTCTCATCCTCTCCGCTCTGCTTTAATCCCAGTTCTTAGTCACGCTTAATGCACAATCCAATCTGGCTAAGCCCGAAGCTAAACAGAGACCTTGGAAACCTGCTCTGAGATATTTCAAGAATATCTTTCGTTGGCAATAACAAGATGGAAAACGTTCCAGATTCTCAATAACATGTACGAGAGCTGCTATCAAACAGGTTTCTATTGCTTTTCATAACCGCCTTTCCCAGTGATAAACATTGGGTTAAAGAGGCCCCTTTTTACGCTCTCTCCTGTAGTGTGTCATAGAGGTTTTAGTGCATGTAAATCAGGGGTGTCAAACTCAATTTCATCACGGCCACATTCACATTATGGTTTCACTCAAAGGGCCGGTTGTAACTTTAAGACTATATAAATATTTAATATATATATAAACTAATGTATTACATTATTGCCTCTGCATTGGGTTATTATCGGATAGGGTAATAACTTCATATTTAACTCGGTCTGAAAGCAGAAGTCTAGGGCAAATAATTGCAAGTCTCTTCAGTAAGAATGTCACAAAATAATTTAAAAGACATTTTGAAGAAAAAAAAATTCATATCTGAGAAAAAAGTCAAATTTGAGATGCATTGTGGGACATGTAGTTTATGGGCAACGTGCTTCTGTAAATCGCCATGTAACCGTATAATAAACAATTATATTCTTTGCAAGCTCTTGTGGGGCCGCATGAAATGAAGTCGCGGGCCGGATTTGGCCCCCGGGCCTTGAGTTTGACACCCGTGATGTAAATGGTCTGCAAAGGCTAAAATCCCTGTGTAGGTGCCATAATGCTACTTAGCCCAAGTTCATTATTTGTTTACGTTTATTAGTTTGTTGAGCACTTCCGGTAATTGTCACATGGGTGTGGTTTGTCTATTTAAGTCATGTCCAGTGGGACGACGGAGGGTGAGCTTGTGCTGTCATTTTTTCTGTTGACCGGTTTCTCCATAGTTACTATGTTTTGATTTTGTTTATTAAATGTCCTTAAAACTATATCGCTTCAATATGGACTTTCTCTTCGAAAACGTGTCACGGTTTAGCCTCTCGGCGACTCAAACGGGGATTGAGCCCACCCTGTGTCCCCCCCCCCCCCCCCTGCTCGAAACACCTCCATTGGATTGTGGTTTTGATTGCCATGAGTGGAACAAATAAAACGATTAAACAATATATAATAATCATAAGTTTGTCTATTGCTTTAACACAGTGCATATTAGGCCTTTTGCACATTGTAGCATAAGATGTCAAATGTTTACCACAGGGGGTCCGCGGGTTCTTAAAAAGTATTAAAGTTGATCAATCAATTTAGCGAAAATGAAGGCTATTAAACGGCATTTTCAAGGTATTACATTGTGTAGCTTGTTTTCAATAAGTATATAAATGGTCCAAAGAGGTTGTGTTCTACAGTCTGCCTGAATGTAATCATGGCGTAGGTGTGTAGTGTGATTCTGTGTAGTTTATTGATGGCATCCCGTTGGGTTTGACGTCATCTGAACAGGACGTCGCACGCTCACTGCTCGATAGCGCGCGGAGGTCCGTTTACGCCGGTTGCTAAGCAACATCGTTATGGGGAAATGCAAGTCTGCGTCCAAATGGTTGGAAGATGAGGAGGAAGGACAATCAATACTGTATATAGTCAATGTGAGGTGAAGTGTGTCGCCAAGGTAACCGGTTAAAACTCCAAGTGGCGATGAGGTCTTAAAATGTACGGGAAGGGTCTTTAAAGGTTTTCCATCTGACTTCAGGATTCCTGCAGATAGCCTGATATAACATTACAAAATAGCATAAGATGTTTAATAAGCACAGTCGCATGATCTGTTGTTTCAGTAAAAGGCCAAATGGTACGTCAATTTATGTTTTGCAGCCGCAAGGAATTGTGGGATAGCATTATCTCCTGTGCTTTCCTAAAGGATGGTCCAGTGTATCCTAAAGGAGATGACAAAGGAAGCATTGAAGCTCCTTTCCTATCATCTAGAGAGGATTCAAACGTCTCTTATCATGGCTGACACTTCCCTAGTCCTTTCACAATAACTATTCAACCACAACCAAGATATATTTAACCCTATATTTGTCTTTTTTTAATGACGGTTTTGTTTTAGCTTTTAGCAAAGGACCCTTCAGCAGAACCAGGAAGTCCAGAGACCTATGGGGACTTTGACTACCAGGTAAAACACTTTCATTCTCTTTTTTTATTCTCTCCGTATCTATTGCATCCTCGACCTGTGATTAATGTTTACTCCCTTCTGCTTCTACTATAACATCTCCTTTGTGTTTGCAGTCTAGGAAGTATTATTTTCTCAGCGAGGAGGCAGACGAGAAGCAGGACATGAGCCAGCGCTGTCGAGACCTGCAACATCAGGTTGGTCCTCCAAACTGATATTACGCAGCTTCCTTCCTTGTTTTTCTATCAAGCCACTAGACGCCTTAAACAGACATTTTTAACTAGTTTCCTTTGTATTACTTACAGTTGAAGAGTTGCTTAGATCAGCGGTTTTCAAAGTGTGAGGTGGAGGGGGGGGGCCCAGAGAGCTTCACGGGAGGCGCAGCGTGAGAAAAAAATAACGAGAAACAGTGAAATCTAGCTAGTTAACTTCAGCTAACTTTATGCGAGCGGCAACATGGATCGATTTTTTTGTGAAGTTACCTAAAGTGAGAGAGGAGACACTGGCCGTTTCTCAATGTCGAGGAGGCTTGCTTGGTAGCACATGTATGCTGGACATTTAAACAGTGATTCGGCGCCACTCGATGACGTAGTATGCTTGAAATAGTGGCTCTGGAGCAGCTTTACTCGACATTGAGAAACGGCCAGCGTCTGGCAGGAAGTATGACCACGATTATTTGAAGCTAGGATTTTCATGGACCGGTCCTGGCAGGGGCGGACTGGCCATCTGTGTGTTCTGGAGGATCACAGAACGGCCGGTCGTCAGCGGGCCGTTGACAGCCGGCTCGATTCGCTGACAGCCGGCATCGCCCGTAATTTGTATTCAAAAGCGAGTACCGGTCAAGGCTGCAGCCATAGGATGATCTGCGTTTCGTCTCCATTGCATCCTCCGCCTGTGGGCATCACAGACGCAGACTCATTGTTCCCACTCAAGTCGGGCTGAGTGTAATAAGGAGGCAAAGTTGACGTTCAGTGTGTTGCCGGGAGCAACGATTTATCCACCATGTTGAAAATGTTATAAAAAGTTATTGTTTAATGTTTTAAGGAGGTGACTCTACTCAGCCAATCAAATTGGTGCAGTCATTGAGTCGGCATGATAGACACACACACACACACACGAAGAGAGAAACAGTCGGAGTAACTTCAAATGGCGTGCTCAAAAAAGAGAAAGGTAGACAGCGAAAACAGAGCATTTAATGACATGTTCTCTTACTGGACCTCTTTGAAATGACCCCTGCATTATAGCAACAACAATAATAGCAATAATAATTGGGAGGGGGGGGGGCACGGCTGTTCTTATGTTCTCTGAGGGGAGGCTCACCTTCCCACACTTTGAAATAAAATACAACTTAGGTGTTCTTTCTTTCTTGATGAGGCTTATATAACTTAATCACTTCAAGGGTAATTGGACGGTTAAAAACTGTTCCTCAACGGCGTCTTTCTAGCAGGTTGCTGCCCATCACTGTCACTTTAGAGGAGGCACCGTGGGAGTTGTAGTCTTTTATAGTGTGTTGACTACAGACGTCACAATTAGATGGCCTTTCTTATCAAAACTAAATACTGGCTCGAACACATTTCCTGAGATCTTTTGAAGTGGGAATCCTTAAGATTTTAAACCTGTTTTGATTTGGAGACAAATGCAGTTAGAAGTGGATTTTAAGTCTGCCTTCAAATAAGAATAATTAGTGTAGTTTTATTCAGATATTGCGGTTTGATGGAGCCAAGATGTTCCCTGAGAAAGTGAGGTTTTGTTTTTACAGATTGCTAAACAAACTCACATTGGTTTAATATGAAATCCGTTCATAATGGGCATTTTTCTGTTATACTTTGAATAACCAAATCAGATTTCACGCTGTAGTTCTCCACACTGTAAGGCTTAAGGGGAAAAAAGTGTTTTCCGATAAAAACCAAGTGTCAACGAAACCACTTGGAGAAAAAGCGCTGCACCCGGTGTTTCGTTTTTTCCGTTTTGAATGTTGAATTTTTATTTTCCTGTTAATTGGTTTCAAACAGTATCTAGAGCAGTGGTTTTCAACTGGTGGGTCGCGACCCAAAAGTGGGTTGCGGACCCGTTTCAAGTGGGTCGCGGATGTGTGTGAAGAAAAAAAAATTCGGCGTTGGACTGGAAGTACCGGAAACCATAAACGGGTTTGAAAGCTTCTGTCACGTAGTGATCATCTTCTCAATAAAACATCTTTGCTGATGTTTTTTCGAGTCTTCTGGCCAATCAGAATCAAGATTGTTGCCGGAAGTCCCCACGGAGAATAACTTTGCGGTAGAACTCTTCTTATACATCCATGGGTACTTCAGATAGAAATCAACACATAATGAAATATGACCCCCGGTCTGATGACTGACAGGTCACAGAACAATGGGAGTTATCTCCCCTTACCCACAATTTAAAGTAAGTCACACAGACTATCTCCTCTTTACTCTTCTCTCAGCAAGCTGTCAGAACAAAGTGAAAAACAAACAATGGCATAAAATATTATTAATATGTCGGGTAGCAATAGATTTATGTATGTTCTTCTCAGAGTACCAGAATGCATAGTTTATGTTAGTATTTCTAAAAAATCTCCTGGGGGAGAATCCCCCCAGACCCCCTGCTGGGGTTGGGTTTTCAGCATGTGCGCCTTTTTATGCAGTTCAGCTTTGATTCCATCATCTCATTAAACCTTTTTTAAAAGCATACTTTAGTTCTGTGAAGGGATATATGCACTGTACTTCACTTGTATTAATATTGTATGCTGAAAAGTGTATATATCACAGCACGATTTTTGTTGAATAGATTTGAGTGCTTCAAAATGTTGGGTCGCGATTTACTGACCAAGTAAAAAGTGGGTCCCGAGGCCTGACCAGTTGAGAACCACTGATCTAGAGAACACGCTGACTCGGAGCCTGTGAAACCCTTGAGTCATGATACGCATTTTCAATCCACACACGCATGCAGAACAAAACTACTATAATGTTAATCATCAAATAAATACATTAATTTGCTTTTGCTGAAAAACAGTTCACTGGAAACAGGGTTTGGTTCCTTTAATACATACTTAAGGATTCTAACTAAGCCTTTAGGTGCCAAACTATTTTGATACACAGCACTTCAGATCCCTTTGCGGCCCAGTGTTGCTGTGCTTTTGCAGCATGTTGTTGAACGTGTGTGTTCTGGCTCTTATTGATTCCCCGCCTGAGCCTTTGTTTGTGTTCTCATGCCTTGTTTTTCCACCACTGACTGAACAAGGACTAATTTTGTTTTTTAAAGATGTAGTCAATAGTTGCATAACGCCGATAAAAGTGACACATTGCCTCGGGATGGAGCGGGAGCCAACAATAATTTGTCCTGCTCCCAGCCCACCTGTTTGTTTACTTCATAGCCCACGCATTAGGGATTAGTCATGCCTGTTGCTTTGAAAGCTATTTACTGTTCCTGCTAAAGCATGCAATCTGTCTTTAAAGTTCAGTGAAGGGTTTCAAACGGGAACGATGTACAACAGGTGAGAATAAACGCCCCCCTTTTTTAATATTGGAATGCCAGCTTGCCTAACATCTTAAAGAGGCCCTATTATGTCCATTTATTGTAGTGTGTTCTATAGGTTTGTGTGCATGTAAATAGTCTGCAAACGCACTACGTAACACATTGTACGTGACCGGCTAAGGGGCGGGACATCTCTAAGCAGTTGACCAATCACAACAGAGCCGCCCAGCTGACCAATCAGTGCAGACAGTGCTCTGGTTTCCTCTCCTGCTGATGTTCAGGTGTATATCAGTATGTAGTCACTACATACTGATATACACCTGAACATCAGCAGGAGAGGACTCTTTAAAGTAGAGACACTACATACTGATATACACCTGAACATCAGCAGGAGAGGACTCTTTAAAGTAGAGACACTACATACTGATATACACCTGAACATCAGCAGGAGAGGACTCTTTAAAGTAGAGACACTACATACTGACATACACCTGAACATCAGCAGGAGAGGACTCTTTAAAGTAGAGTAATAATAATACTCCCTGTAAACAGTATTACTAAAGCTTAATGAACTGTGCATATTCATCTATTTATGTACTGAGCGTCTGCTTTCTGACCCTGAGGCTAACGCTAACAATTTCACTATTGAGAAAGTCCTGTTCCGACACCAGCTGACTAACTTGACTCTGATAACTGAGCATGTGAAATGAGAACAAAGCATGTGTTCGAGCTCCTCTAAGCATGACGAGTGGTGAGTTGTGTATCAGTGGATGTTGTTTTCTTAATACGCTGGATCTGTCACGTTTTTATTTCTTTTTCTTAAACTCTGTATTTTTCTGACACTATCCTCTCTTTCTTTTATACTTTTTTATACTAAAGTTGTCGGTGGCTCTGGAGGAGAAGTCGTCCCTGCAGGCGGAGTCTCGCTCCCTGAAGGAGAAGCTGCTTCTCTGCGACTCTGTGGACGTCTCGACCACCGCCATCACCGGAAAGAAGCTTCTGCTGCTTCAGAGTCAGATGGAGCAGCTGCAGGAGGAAAACTACAGGTACTCGTCCCCGGCTTGAGCTTCAATCTCAGGATCCATGTGTTTCTGATCCTCTCAAGAATGGAAGTAGTCAAAACAAAAAAGATAATTTGTTGGGGGTTTTTTTAAGATCTGACTTTTTTTCCTTAAAATTCTGACTTTTTCACAAAAATATCAAAAATATGACTTTTCCTCAAAAATCGGAAAAATTCTGACTTTCTCTAAAAATAAATAAAAATGTCTCAAATCTCAAAATTCTAACTTTCACAAAAATCTAAAGATTCTGACTTTTTCTCAAAAATCGGACTTTTTCTAGATACTTAAAAATGTTAATAATCCCTCGTCACCTTCAAAACAGGATCCATGTATTTCTGATCCTCTCCAGAATGGTCACAAGATGGAGGAATACCGGTTGTTGTACTGTAGGTAATCATACATCCTGTCATGTACACAACTGAGCTTTTTCTCAAAATTATAACTTTTTCTCAAAATCTCAAAAATTATGACTTTTTCTCAAAATTATGACTTTTTTTCTCAAAATTATGACTTTTTCTCAAAATTATGACTTTTTTCTCAAAATTATGACTTTTTTCTCAAAATTATGACTTTTTCTCAAAATATCAAAATAATGTATTTTTCTGAATACTTAAAATGTTAATAATCCCTCGTCACCTTCAAAACAGGATCCATGTATTTCTGATCCTCTCCAGAATGGTCACAAGATGGAGGAATACCGGTTGTTGTACTGTAGGTAATCATACATCCTGTCATGTACACAACTGAGCTTTTTCTCAAAATTATAACTTTTTCTCAAAATCTCAAAAATTATGACTTTTTCTCAAAATTATGACTTTTTTCTCAAAATTATGACTTTTTCTCAAAATTATGACTTTTTTCTCAAAATTATGACTTTTTTCTCAAAATTATGACTTTTTCTCAAAATATCAAAATAATGTATTTTTCTGAATACTTACCGGCTTGAGCTTCAACCTCAGGATCCATGTATTTCTGATCCTCTCCAGAATGGTCACAAGATGGAGGATTACCGGTTGTTGTACTGTAGGTAATCATACATCCTGTCATGTACACAACTGAGCTTTTTCTCAAAATTATAACTTTCTCAAAATCTCAAAAATTATGACTTTTTCCTCAAAATTATGACTTTTTTTTCAGAATATCAAAATTATGACTTTTTCTCAAAATTATGACTTTTTCTCAAAATATCAAAATAATGTATTTTTCTGAATACTTAAAACGTTAATAATCTCTCGTCCCCGGCTTGAGCTTCAATCTCAGGATCCATGTATCTGTGATCCTCTCCAGAATGGAAGTAGTCATCACATACAGAGCATCAGCTAGTTCCTGAGCAGTGTCCTTCACATGCTGATATCCAAGAGAGGGAGTTACACAGTCACAAGATGGAGGAATAGAAAGCAGTATTCAATGTTTACTTCAGATTAGCTCCACGTCAGAAATGAGCATGCTTGATGTCTCTCTCCATAGAGGCTGAATCATCATGTTAATCACATAGCTATCATCTGCCTCAAACAGTCCTGATGCTCTTCTAGGTAATCACACATCCTGTCATGAACACAGCTACAGTTGGGATACCTTTGTTATCATGTTGCTCTCATGTTGGAAGAGGACATTCAGGATTTTCCCAACAGGTAGAAACACAAACTTTACAGTAGTAGTAACAACTAAGTACTACAAACTGCTCTGGTATCTTTTTGTTTGTCAGACTGGAGAACAGCAGAGATGATGTTCGGGTGCGATCAGAGATCCTGGAGCGAGAGGTGGTCGAGCTGCAGCAGAGAAACGAGGATCTGACCAGCCTGGCTCAGGAAGCCCAGTCGCTCAAAGACGAGATGGACATCCTCAGGTGAGAGCAGACTTCCATCCTCTGATGACGTGTGGCGCTTGTAGGCCGATCCAGAAGTTAACATTACAAAGGTTCCCCAACGAAAGCCAATAGGAATTATCGTGGGTTTCTGAATACTATGGAAGGAATCTCTGTGGCTAACGCACGACTAGCAGGATAACCTCCACATATGAACACCACTTTATGGCTTTTAAACTAAAAACTAGGGATGCTCCGATCGCATGACCGAATCGCATGACGTAAAAATACATGAAAATGGCTTCACCGAAAAGTGTCCGAAAATGACAATAAAATAGCGGTATGCAACGTGTGTGAAGCAGAAATCCTGCAGCTCCACCCGCCGTGACGGACCGGTGAGCGGAGCAACACACAGAGTTAGACCGAACACACTTAGCTATTTTATCTACCTCTGGAACTAAACTAGTTATACATATTTTTATTCTTCACTATCCGGTCACTCGTTACTGGATCAGTGAGCTGCATGAGACGCTGACAGGCTGTCAGGAGAGAGGAAAAGAGAGCGCTTCCGCTCATCTGTCGTGTTATTCTCCCAAGTGAATGTAAACTTGAATAATGTACTTCATCTGAATGTAATAATTAAGTTGATTGTTGTTTGTGGAAGCTCCAGTGAATGAGCATTAACTGAGTTTTAAACATCACTTTAAATCAGTGATTCTCAAAGTGTGGTCCGTGAGCGCCCCCTAGTGGTCCGTGAGTATATTGGTAAAATGTCACATTTGAAATAAATAAATACATTTAAGTTTTCCGCACTCTCGCGGGAATATCTCCGCAATGGAGCGAGCTTAAGTTTCACTTTCGAGTGCTTGATATAACCCAGAAAAACACCTTCATCACACATGTGGCCACTCGTTTGTACCATTTTCAGGCGATTTGTAAAAAACGTTGTGTTTTTTGGATATTATTGGAGTTAGGTGGTCCGCGAGTGTTTTTTTATTGGTTAAGTGGTCCTTGGAATGAAAAAGTTTGAGAAACACTGCTTTAAATGGCAGATCTCCATAGGCCCCGCCCACTCGATCGGATCGGCCGATACTGATTCCGGCGATCGGCCCCTAAATTGGCGATCGGAGCATCCCTAGTAAAAAGCTAGGACTGAAACCAACAATGATTGATCCCTTTACCAACTTTTACCTCTAGCTAGCTCATCTGTGCAACAGAGTGCTTTTGTTGTCCAAAAACTATTTAAAAACACACCAGTAAGCATCACTGTTTCAAGTCATTACCATTTAACTAGGAACTGTGAAGTCATTCTCATCCGATCCCACAGGCTAGGCGTCTTAAATCCTCCCGAGCTGAAGGAAAGAAAGTCCAAAAGTATTGAAAACAAAGTAAAACTTGTTATTTGTTCAGAGGGTTTGAACAATGCTCTCCCTCTGAAGCAGTAGTTCATCTATTATCAGTTTACACTCTCAGAAACAACTCCCACTCTGCCCACACACAGACCGCTCGCTCCTCTGACAGCTGTGTTGAGAATATGAATTTCATGCATTGACTCCGTCCTGCGTCAGAGTTGGTGATTTATTATTATTTTATTTCGCCAGTTAAAAACAAATCCACACGAGGCCATTGTGTTCGAGCACAAGTTGTTTTTCAGAGCAATGTGTTTGTTTACTTGGTTGTATAAAATGTGTAATAAACACTTAATTAGTGTTATTACTGGCTGCTAATTCAACTTTACTTTCATAAGGCTGTTTTTATCATGTGTAGTTATTTTTATTCTATTAACGTGGGTTTGTTATTTATCTTAGTTTACTAATATTATCTTTGGCTATTATCTGCCGTGTCCCTTTGCTGTAACAAAGTACATGTTCCCGTGTTTTTGCTTTTCTATGTAAAAGTCAAAAACGTCCGTCTTAAAGGTCACCTATCGTGCTATTTTTAGGCAATAGCATAGGTCTCAGATATATATATAAAACATGTCTATGAGGTGTTTTGCTCAAAACACCAAACAGATCATTCTAGCCATGCCTCATATCCCTCTATTTCACTTCCTGTTTCTAAAGTGCTGATTTGGGGTATAACGCTTTAAAAAATAAAAAGAGGAGGGGTCTGAGCTCATGTGGGACCCGGCAGCTACCGTCTAAACTAAATGCTGCCGTGATGAAACGCTATATCATGGATTATCAAGGATTCTCTCTGAAACAGTCTGGAGCTCAAAGGCTTTCTCTCTCCCCCTCTCTCTCTCTCTCTCCCCCTCTCTCTCTCTCTCTCTCTCTCTCTCTCCCCCTCTCTCTCTCTCTCTCCCCCTCTCTCTCTCTCTCTCTCTCTCTCTCTCTCTCTCTCTCTCTCTCTGCCCTCAGGCACTCGTCGGACCGGGTGAACCAGCTGGAGGCTCTGGTGGAAACGTACAAGAGGAAGCTGGAGGACCTGGGCGATCTGCGCAGACAGGTGCGCCTCCTGGAGGAGAGGAACACCGTCTACATGCAGCGCACCTGTGAGCTGGAGGAGGAGCTGAGGAGAGCCAACGCTGTCCGAAACCAGCTGGACACCTACAAGAGACAGGTGAGAGGGGGGAGAGAGGGGAGCCACTTCATCCTCGAGGATAAAATGGCTTTGCATCCAGAACACAGCTTACAGTCACACTATATAGTAGAGAGAATATCCAACTGGTCCCACCCATCACTTCTCTTAGGCATCATCTCAACATCCCCACCATTAAACCCACCAGTCCTTTAACCATTTGCAAATCCACCTTTTGCCCTTCCTGAAAGGTCAATCCTAAACATATGTCTCTGTTAAACTCATATAGGATTAAAAATACTATTTAAAAGGCAATCGGAGTATAAGATATAATTGAAATGATTATATGAACGACACTATGCTCTGACTTTCAGGCCCACGAGCTTCACACCAAGCACTCTGCAGAGGCCATGAAAGCTGAGAAGTGGCAGTTTGAGTACAAGAACCTCCACGACAAGTATGACGCACTGCTGAAGGAGAAGGAAGTGAGTCAAAGCTCTGTAGAGGGGTGCAGGAATGAGTCCTCACACCTAGAAATAAATCGGCAGCTTTGTCGTCTCGAAGCCAATGGGTTTCGGTGAGATGCCTGAAATAATGTCCGTGGTTAACGCTGAACAAATGTTAACGGTTTGTTCTACGACAAACTTGAGCTTGTGAGAAAGCCTTCACTCCTCAGTCAATTCAAAGGAGACATTTCGGTGCAGGAATGAGTCCTCAAACCCAGATGCAAGTTAGCATTTGTAAGTTAGCACTGTTTTATGAAGATGCCTGGAATAATGTCAGTAAAAAGCTTTTCATGTGAGGAATTGTTGACGGGCAGATCTCTATTCTTCAGTGAACTCCCACGTCCTGTAGCACCTTCTGCAATCTGACAGGAGTGATTAATGTCCTCAGTAACCCGTGGGAGTAATTAATAAATACGTACCGAGCTCAAATGAAGTGTACATTTGCTTTGTAGCTAGTGTGAGTCTCAATAAAGAGAAACTTGATGCTCCATGGGGTTCTATGTAAATCAGATTTCCCCCAATCACTGCCCTAAGTTTAAATCTAAAATTGACACTAATCAATTGGTATGAAAGACCTATCGGTTCAAATGATAAGAATAAGAAATGTCTTCCATATGGCATTTTATTCATGCATAGCTTTAATATTCAAATCAAATCAAGTTTTATTTATATAGCACATTTATAAACGATTTTTGGTGGAGCCAAAGTGCTGTACATATAATAAAAATAGCCTACAGTAGAGACACTTTACAGCAAATACAACAGCACAGATTGTTCAGAATATCAGTATGAGAAAAAGGACACCCTCTGTCCTTAGACCCTCTGTCCTCAGACCCTCTGTCCTCAGACCCTCTGTCCTTAGACCCTCTGTCCTTAGACCCTCACATCGTACAAGGAAACACTTCCAGAGGAAACCCACAGTTTAAAGGGAACATGGGAGAAACCTCAGGGAGAGCAACAGAGGAGGGATCCCTCTCCCAGGACGGACAGACGTGCAATAGATGCCGTGTGTATGTGTGATAATACATTTCACAGCATATAGACCGAATGTTAGGAAATGCATGTGTCTGTGATGAGAAGATTAATCCACGAGGATGTCAGCTACAATCCTGTGGAAGCCATCAGGGAAGCAGCATGACGAGACCCAAGGCAGGACCGCAGAGACAGGTTCAGCCACGACCCGAAGTCCACCACTTAATCCAGAACTCAGGATAGAGGATCCAAGACACAGGACTACAGCAAGAGGATCAGCCTCGACTCCGGATCCCGGCGTAGATATAGATACAAAACAAGAACAAAGGGTTAATCGGAACAAGAGAATACACAGACACAGAGAGAGAGGGGAGAGGTCATTGGATAAAAGTTATTCTTGATAACCCTCTAGAAAGATCTCATGAACTTCCCCAATCTATCAAGACCCGAGCAGTTCTATTAGAGGATAAGAAACAGAGATAGGGAGCACAACAACTTAATAATGGATTTGGTCTCTGTAGTTCCTTATGTATAGCAAGAGAGTTGAAATGTGTGTTTTTGTCCCTCAGCGTCTGATCTCGGAGAGAGACACACTGCGGGAGACAAATGATGAGCTGAGGTGTGCTCAGGTCCAGCAGAGAGGTCTCAGTGGATCAGGTGTGTTATCATTTTACTTGGATGTGAGGCGGTTGATTGGGTTTTAGTCAAGGTTTTATTTTTAAATGTTCTGAATCATAATACCTAAAGGTCTCCTATCATGCAAAATGCACTTTGTGATGTATTTTATACATAAACAAGTGTCCCCGGTGTGTCAGGGAACTCACGCAGCGTCAGGAAATAAAACCCTCTCTTTTCCTCCGTACCCAAATCTCTAAAAACGGGGAACAACGGAGCTGATCCAGATTTGCGTCCGATACGACGTAATATCTGAAATGTGGACCCACGGCCCAATCAGAAAGTTGCTATCAGAAACAATGCCCGACTGTTTTGGACGTAATATGGTCGGTGTTTACATTAGCATCGCTAACACTCAGAGCTAACCTGTACTGGAGAGCATGTGTGTGAAGAAGCAGGAAGTAAAAAGGAACTCACCTTGTGGTATAACCGGCAAGAGAGAAAGCCTTTGAGCTCCAGACTGTCTCAGATCCTTGATAATCCATGATATGGCGTTTCATCACGGCAGCATTTAGTTTAGACGGTAGCTGCCGGGTCCCGCATGAGCTCAGACCCCTCCTCTTTAAAGCTTTATCCCCAAATAAGCACTTTAGAAACAGGAAGTGAAATAGAGGGATATGACGCATGGCTAGAATGACCGGTTTGGTATTTTGAGTAAAACACTTCATAGACATGTTTTTTATATATCTGTATATATCTGAGAGCTATGCTATTGCCTAAAAATAGCATGATAGGTGACCTTTAATGAATCAGAAATTGGGTTTTGTGACAGTTGCTCTATCTATAATTAAATTAAAACGTTATTAAAAGGTATAAATTGTTCTATATACATGAAGAGTATATAGGTAAAAGCTTTGGAGCAGTATGTGAAATCTAATTCTGCTGTTTAATTATCTTAATTGAATTACCCGCTGACATTTAATCTCTCTCTCTGCAGGAGGACTGCGTGACAACGACGTCGCCGTGGGAAACCTCGCAGCTGAGATCCTGCCCACTGAGCTCAAGTATGTCTGTCGTGCTGTGTGTGTCTAAGCCTCAGTGTGTGTGTGTGTGTGTGTGTTGTAGCGACTACATAATTGTGCATTAAAAAGAGGAAATAAAATATAAATTTAGGAAGCTAAATCCAAAATGTGTGACAACAGGATAAAATAGAATAACAGTATTTAAATGAACATAGAATTAGATTTTGCTTTTAAAAGAGATTTGGTATCAGAGGCACTTCATGCATGATATCAGCAGCCCTATATTTATCTTCAACAGTGCTTTAGCAACAGATGTCATGTATATTTGTCCGGGGCGTTGTCGGAAAAATGCTCGACATTCCCATTTCATCTATCCTCCACTTCCTTTCTCCCCCCTTTCATTGACTTGTTCTCCTTCTGTTCCTCCAGGGAGACGGTGGTGCGTCTGCAGAGCGAGAACAAGATGCTGTGTGTTCAGGAGGAGACGTACCGGCAGAGAGTGGTGGAGGTTCAGGCCGAGCTGGAGGAGGCTCAGCGCAGAAAGAACGCCCTGGAGACTCAGAACAGGTAGAGAGAAAGAGAGTGTGTGACTACGTTTCTGATGCCGGTCAACGTGTCTGACCGTTTTCTGGCAATGTTGCTAAAATGTTTGTAACCAACTTGACTCAACATCCAGGAGTTAAAAGCTAACGATAGGCTATAAAGGAACGACAGCACGGTCACATGACTTCACATCACCACCGCTAAGCTAAAGGTGGCTAATGATGGGCTATAAAGGAACTACAGCACGGTCACATGACGTCACCACCGCTAAGCTAAAGGTGGCTAATGTTGGGCTATAAAGGAACGACAGCCCGGTCACATGACTTCACTTCACCACCGCTAAGCTAAAGGTGGCTAATGTTGGGCTATAAAGGAACTACAGCACGGTCACATGACTTCACATCACCACCGCTAAGCTAAAGGTGGCTAATGATGGGCTATAAAGGAACTACAGCACGGTCACATGACTTCACGTCACCACCGCTAAGCTAAAGGTGGCTAATGATGGGCTATAAAGGAACTACAGCACGGTCACATGACTTCACGACACCACCGCTAAGCTAAAGGTGGCTAATGTTGGGCTATAAAGGAACTACAGCACGGTCACATGACTTCACTTCACCACCGCTAAGCTAAAGGCGGCTAATGTTGGGCTATAAAGGAACTACAGCACGGTCACATGACTTCACTTCACCACTGCTAAGCTAAAGGCGGCTAATGTTGGGCTATAAAGGAACTACAGCACGGTCACATGACTTCACGACACCACCGCTAAGCTAAAGGTGGCTAATGTTGGGCTATAAAGGAACTATAGCACGGTCACATGACTTCACTTCACCACCGCTAAGCTAAAGGTGGCTAATGTTGGGCTATAAAGGAACTACAGCACGGTCACATGACTTCACTTCACCACCGCTAAGCTAAAGGTGGCTAATGTTGAATAGAAACTCTTGGAAAACAACACCTAAATGCTATTGCTGGGTTATAACGTTATCAGTTTTTGTTTTTTAAATCAAATGTCCTAGCTGTTCCTCCACAACCCTCATTGTACACAAGCATGGTGTGTTGTGGACATGCAGTGCTAGTTCTCGTTGTGTTGAGTGATCTTTCCCCTGCGAGGCGCCGCAGTGTGTGTTCATTAAGCTGCTTCTTGGCTGCCGGTGGGAGTGAGATCTGCCTAAATGTCAACTCACCCTCTGGACTGTGTGTGTGGGCGGGACTGCAGAAAGCCAGATTGTCCACGACTGTGTGTGTGTTTGTGTGGACATGTGGGTGGGAATGCGTGTGCGTGTCCTTTGCAACACCAGGGTGTGGGAAGCCGGATCATCATCACCCAGTAGAGTTGTGGAGAGGGGGAAATGTACAGAGACATACTTTGCATATGTATATATATATGTTCCTGAATCAACAAACTGCCTCTTTGAAAATCACATGCCCATAGTCAGAAGTTTACAAGAAGAATTGCCTGTATAACAAATTAAATGCATTAAAAACACATGTATATATTGCAAAACTGGTCAAATAAGGGAGTACACACACTACACAAAATCATTTGGAAAAGCTACTTAAAAACAAGACAATCACAATATGGGTGACAGACTTTGTTTAATACATCCTTCAATAATGACTAATTGATAAACCCCTCCAATATCGTGAGTCATATCGCAATATCTGTCAAAGTAATCGCAATTAGATGTTCTTTAATTGTACTTATCTCTATTGTAGAAATGAGAATTATGTTAAACTTGTACATAAGGTATTCAAGCCCTCACTAACTAACCGATACTTTGCATACATCTTTCCACCCACAGCATCAACTTAAAGACGGTTTATGTTCACCATCTACTTCCCTTTTCTTGGCTGCTATGTCCACACTAACCCTCGTCCTTTTAGTTTCCTTGAAACATGGTCTTTCTGTCCCTAACGTCTCCTCTCCCTGGTGTTTGTCTCTCAGGTTGGACCAGCAGCAGATCTCAGAGCTGCGTTCTCAGATCGAGGAGCTTCAGAAAGCTCTGCACGATCAGGACGGCAAAACTGAGGACGTGAGTGGAGACAGATTCTCATCTCCTTTCTCCTCTCTTTTCTGATGTCCTGTTGACAGAATATTGACACAGTGTGCCCAACACTTCACAATGTGTAACTGATTGACCAGATGCATGCACAGCTGCAACCAGGAGATGCTGCAGAAACTTAACAAGTCTAAAATAAGGTCTTAATATTGTAATAAAATGTCAATCTAAAGCTTTTAAAAGTCTTAAAATGCTAAAAAATGGTACCATCTATTTATACTATCCACATACGAGCACATAATGAAATCAACTAATCAAATAACAAGAAAATAACTTGATTTTTGCTGACGTCATTCTTCTTGCATAAATACCTTTATAGCCGATAATCAGCTGATCGTCAGTCTTCTCCTTTAACTGAATATTTTTTTGGTTTTTCTTTGGGAAACAAGCCACTTAAAGACATCACCTTGGACTTTGAGAAACTGCCATTTTTCACTATTTTCTACCTTTTTTTTAGACCTAAAGAAATGGATCACTCGATGATCAAAGCACCGTAGTTGCAGCTCTAGATGCATGTTTTAGTAGCAGTTGCAGTGTTTGGCTCATGTTGTGTGGGATGTATTTAACCCATGTGTGCCGTGGTGATTGACTCTAACGTTCCTCTCTGTCTCTCTGCGTCGCCTCCTCCGATCTCCCGCCAAAATCAGGCCATCGTAAGTACGGCCCTCCCACACCCGGCCGTGATTCAACTCTCGACCAGCTTTCAATGTGTGTTTGTGTTTGAATTAGAAAGCATTGTGTGTTTAGTTTGAGTTTAATACGTTTTCTCTTCTCCTTTTGAAGTCGTCCTTACTGAAGAAAAAGCTGGAGGAGCATCTGTAAGTAAACCCACTGTTACATCCAGATGTTCTTTAATTAGCATTAGCACCTGCATTAGCATCCCCATTAGCGCTCACATTAGCACCTGCATTAGCATCCCCATTAGCGCTCACATTACCATTAGCACCTGCATTAGCATCCCCATTAGCACTCACATTAGCATTAGCACCTGCATTAGCACCTACATTAGCATTAGCACCTACATTAGCGCTCACATTAGCATTAGCACCTACATTAGCACTCATATTAGCATTAGCACCTGCATTAGCATCCCCATTAGCGCTCACATTAGCATTAGCACCTGCATTAGCATCCACATTAGCGCTCACATTAGCATTAGCACCTGCATTAGCACCTACATTAGCGCTCACATTAGCATTAGCACCTGCATTAGCACCTACATTAGCGCTCACATTAGCATTAGCACCTGCATTAGCACCTACATTCGCGCTTACATTAGCATTAGCACCTGCATTAGCACCTACATTAGCGCTCACATTAGCATTAGCACCTACATTAGCGCTCACATTAGCATTAGCACCTGCATTAGCATCCCCATTAGCGCTCACATTAGCATTAGCACCTACATTAGCGCTCACATTAGCATTAGCTTGCTTTACTTCCTTGGGTCCAAACATATATATTTTATAGCACTTTTTAATTCTCAAAAGGTAACACAAAGATCTTCACGAACCGGAAATACTAACCTTACTGCCCCGCCTTCTTCTTAGGTCAACGCATGTCTTTGTGATTAATAACACTATAGCCAAATAAAGACAACAAGTTAAAACAACTTATCTCATCTTTAACCAACAAGTTCAGAATTGATACAGAAATGATCATCCTTTCAACATCATTAAGCCAATTAACAATCAATGTGTCAATTAAGAACACACTTCTAAGCGATGCTTTATCATTGATCCAAAATTGGGAAATGTGTGCGTTGCAGCAGCAAAACGACAAAACGAGGCGACGCACACAAGAAGAAATTAAAGAGTAGAAATAAACAATAGAATTTTAAACATCTCAAAATAGAATTAAAGCGGCATTAAAAAATGTGCATCTGTTTTATGTATATCCGGCTTACTTGAAGTAAACGATTATTTTTGTTTTATTGAGTGTTCTCCTATTTATGTGTTTGTTTGTTTTTACCTCGGGACTGTGGGAAACAGTATTTCGATCTTTCTCTTGTGTCCAAACATATTTTGAGATTAACAATAAAGTTGATTTTGGATTTAAAAAGTAGAAAATATACAGGAACAGTGAAGATAAAAAAAATCTATAAACTCGGATAATTTATAAGAAACATAAGTCCTTGTCTAAAAACACCTTAAATTGTTTATCAATAATATTATGTATATAGTGCTTTCCCTAGTGCTCAAAGACACTTAAAAATAAGCACTCAACCAAATTAAAGGTCAATAGGCGCTTTCACACCGGAGTACTTTTCCCAGGAATAGTTCCGATAGTTCCTGGGATTTTGCGTTCACACCAAAAGGATCTGGAACTAGAACTTTATTCGGGAACCTTTTAGAGAGCAGGGACTAAAAAGGTTCAATTTCGATAGGCTGGGCGAATTGCAAACCACGCCCCATAAAACTCTGAAAAGTTTTGTGAAGCCGCCATTGTATTTCCTCGCATTAGCATTAGCCCCGTGCACCAACGGAGAGAGACCAACTTATGGCAACACAGAAGAAAACATGGGAGCGGTGGAGATGAGGAGGTGTCGGCGTTCTGGCGATTTACTCGGAAGTCTCCAACTCCGGGGACTTCCGGCCGGGGACTTTGGGTGGCAGTATACGCCGTGAAGTGGTTTGCGGCCTGCAAGTAAGCAGAAGAAGAAGTGACGTCAGCGGCTTCATTTGTCTAATCCTGCCTCAGGGACTTATTCCGGTGTGAACGCGATTTACTAGGACAGTTCCAGGGACTAAAGAGTTCGGCGGAACTAAGTACGGCAAAGTACTTGGTGTGAAAGCGGCTAATATTTATCCATGTTGTACCAAACTAAAGTGAACTCTCTCTCCTGATGTGTATCTGTTTCAGAGAGAAGCTCCATGAAGCTCACTCTGATCTGCAAAAGAAGAGAGAGGTCATCGATGATCTGGAGCCCAAAGTGGACGGCAAGAGTGAGTAGTTTCTTAACACGGTCAAGAAGGAGCATGATGCCAATATGTACCCCCTTTTCTTTTTTTTCATTTATCCCAAACACGGAACGCATTCTCCACATGCAATAAAATAATAAATAAATCACGTAAAAAGAAAATGTAAAGAAATCTCCAAAATAAATACATTACTGTTACTCTCATGAGCGAGGCGGAAAATGGGCGGGGCCGTAAAGTGACGTAGATGTCACTCTCATCTATGGACATCGATCACCAACTGCTAACTGACGCATGTGTTACTCTCATGTATAAAGAAAATGACAGACGGCACAACAGTAGAAGGAATATACAGATGTGTACACTGAGGGGGATGCGAGTAGATTCTTAATGTCACGCTCTTGATTAGATTTTTTGATTTGATTTATTTCGAATGTGTAAAACAATAATACAAAAATGTAACATGAGAATTATTACACAATACAAAATTAAACAGTGTCAAATTGATATAGAAAAATAGTACTGATTCTAAGTTGTGTATAAAAACATTATCTAGTATTCTGTAATGGCTGCCTCTTTGAGATTATATTCACATGTTTGTTTTCCTCCCTCTCAGTGTTGAAGAAGATCGATGAGCTCCAGGAGAGTCTGAAGAAGAAAGACGCGGACATGAAGCAGATGGAGGAGCGGTACAAACGATATGTGGAGAAGGCGAGGACGGTCAGTGGAACTCGACATTTACACATAATATAATTTACAGTTTGAACAAACACTTCAGTAACTCTTAAAACATCGACGGTAGAAAGAAGACGGACTAAAGTGAGGCTGAAGATTTAAAGCTTTAACCAAACTAAGACTGGTCCATCTTACTTTGTTCCCTTTTAAAGTATGGCTTAATATGTTGGTCCAACAGTTGCATTATGGGTAATGTAGGCGCCAGATTTTGACGAAGAAGTATTTAAAATAAAATGGAATACAAATTAAAATAATAATACAGCAAAAATAATCCGAGGTGGGAAGTAGCAGAGTACAAATACTTTGTTACTGCACTTAAGTACATGTTTCTGGTATCAGTACTCCACTACTTATTCGTCTGACAACTTTTTACTTTCTACTTCTTACATGTTGAACTCGAATACCTGTACTTTCTACTTCTTACATGTTGAACTCAAATACCTGTACTTTCTACTTCTTACATGTTGAACTCAAATACCTGTACTTTCTACTTCTTACATGTTGAACTCAAATACCTGTACTTTCTACTTCTTACATGTTGAACTCAAATACCTGTACTTTCTACTTCTTACATGTTGAACTCAAATACCTGTACTTTCTACTTCTTACATGTTGAACTCAAATACCTGTACTTTCTACTTCTTACACGTTGAACCCAAATACCTGTACTTTCTACTTCTTACATGTTGAACCCAAATACCTGTACTTTCTACTTCTTACATGTTGAACTCAAATACCTGTACTTTCTACTTCTTACATGTTGAACTCAAATACCTGTACTTTCTACTTCTTACATGTTGAACTCAAATACCTGTACTTTCTACTTCTTACACGTTGAACCCAAATACCTGTACTTTCTACTTCTTACATGTTGAACCCAAATACCTGTACTTTCTACTTCTTACATGTTGAACTCAAATACCTGTACTTTCTACTTCTTACATGTTGAACTCAAATACCTGTACTTTCTACTTCTTACATGTTGAACTCAAATACCTGTACTTTCTACTTCTTACATGTTGAACTCAAATACCTGTACTTTCTACTTCTTACATGTTGAACACAAATACCTGTACTTTCTACTTCTTACATGTTGAACACAAATACCTGTACTTTCTACTTCTCTCATTTCCCAAACAGCTGGTTCCTTTAGTCTGAATGTGTGTTTGATGCGTGATCATTATTCTTTAGAGTCATTGCGTGCCTATTGATTTGAACACGATCCGTGTATCCATCATTTCCTGGTCTTCTCTAAAGAAGAGGGACCAATGGAAACGTTGTCATGTTGCCGTTGTTCAGCATGGAAACATTCATTAGCTAACAATGACATTATTGTTCTATTAATATAAAGGGAGGTCAGCTACTCTTTAAAACAGCTGCTAGCTATGGGTAGTTTTTACTGAAGTACATTTCAAAGCCTCTTTACTTTCACTTGAGGAAAGAAGTTTAGTCAGTACATCTACTTTTACCAGAGTATTTTTAAACATGAGTATCTGTACTTCTACTTGAGTAAAGGATGTGAGTACTTTTGCCATCTCTATAAAGTGATAAAGTGATTGTTTCTCAGGTGATCAAAACCCTGGACCCGAAGCAGCAGCCGGGCCCCGAGGCTCCGGAGATTCAGGCTCTGAAGAACCAGCTGACGGAGAAAGAGAAGAAGCTCCAACACCTCGAGGTACGAAGTCTCTGACATCAAGAGATCAACTATGAACCCCGTGTAGCTGCTTTTATAAAAAACTAATGAACGATGATGTGTTGCAGCACGACTACGAGAAGAGCCGAGTCCGACACGACCAGGAGGAGAAACTCATCATCACCGCCTGGTACAACATGGTGAGTTTAACGGCCCGTCCACACAGCGGCGTGCGTTGAAGCTTGCCGGCGGGCGTGTCTGAAACTCGACCAACAACCAATCACATGAATCCCCCGCCCCTGACACACAAACAGCGGTTTGATTGGCTAGAGCTTGTACTGGCATATGATTCGATTGGTTGACGCTTCTGCCGAGTAGGGCTGCAACAAACGACTAATTTGATAATCGATGAATCTATCGATTAATGAAACGATTAATCGACTATTCGGACTATTACTGTACGCCTTGCACAATTTCTCAAACGCTCTCATTTAGCCATCAACTTTTAGATTTAGCTTGAGGTTGTTTTAGGCATGTGGAAACTAACAATGAAGACAATAAAGATGAATACTTGATTCAAAAATACATATATTATTAAATTAACAAATTGTGAACAAAACTAACATTGCTTTTTATTTAAATTAAATAAATAATATTTCACATCAAAAGAAACAATGTTTTAACAAATCGTGTTAAATAATCTGATGACAGAACTGTAAACAGAATAGCTGAAACTTTAACAAACTGAATAACTCAGTTACCTCTAATCATTAACCCATGTTTGTATCATGGAGTTAACTCCGTGTGTTGCTGCTAGCATACAGAACACCTGACGTGGAACCGTTCCTCGTGGATGGAGCGACAGAGCTGCTAGAAAGACAGTGGAACCCGGTGCATTCCTCCGTCTGGATGTGGAGCGCTTTTGCTAAATGTTTAGACAAATTGCTCGTGTTGCCGCCCTGACATGATAAACTCTTATTGCACTTTAGGCAACGACCATCGAGATGGGTGAAGTTTAACCACCTCGGAGCGAGTTCTCTCCGCCATCTCCGCAGTGTGTTGCTGCATGGAGCAGCTGCGTGTGTGTAAACTGCCCCGCCCCCTCGCACACACACGGGAGAGAGATCTCGTCTGATCGAAAATACATCAGACGCATTTGTTTGTCTTTTTGCATATTAGAAACGAGTTGGCGACACTAAGACTGCGATATAATGTTTTTGTAGCAATAATACATGACGTATATTTTTTAAATGTCTCCGGTACCGATAAAAAGACCAATAACGTTGGAGTTTAACGGCGCGTAAAACACACGTGATGACGTCACCAACGAATCGACGACTGAATTAGTTGGCAACTAATTTGGTAATCGATTAAGTCGATTAGTTGTTGCACCCCTTCTGCCGAGGCTTCAGAAGTTGAACATTGCTCAACTTTTGCAACGCTCCACGTCGCTTCCCACAATGCAGTTCGGCGAAAGTGACGTCACCCCATTCAAAGTGAATAGTGAAGCTTTCAACGCACGCTGCTGTGTGGACGGGCCGTTAGAGTACAGAAAAATCATGAGGAAAAACCCAACGGGCATTTATAGTTGTTTTCATGCATTTCAAAAAAATACAGGTTTTTGATTTAGAGCTGAAACCTTTGTTTACTTCAGGAATATGGTGACATGACTTTGTAAAACTCACGCTCTTTAAAGTAGAGACACTACATACTGATATACACCTGAACATCAGCAGGAGAGGACTCTTTAAAGTAGAGACACTACATACTGATATACACCTGAACATCAGCAGGAGAGGACTCTTTAAAGTAGAGACACTACATACTGATATACACCTGAACATCAGCAGGAGAGGACTCTTTAAAGTAGAGACACTACATACTGATATACACCTGAACATCAGCAGGAGAGGACTCTTTAAAGTAGAGACACTACATACTGATATACACCTGAACATCAGCAGGAGAGGACTCTTTAAAGTAGAGACACTACATACTGATATACACCTGAACATCAGCAGGAGAGGACTCTTTAAAGTAGAGACACTACATACTGATATACACCTGAACATCAGCAGGAGAGGACTCTTTAAAGTAGAGACACTACATACTGATATACACCTGAACATCAGCAGGAGAGGACTCTTTAAAGTAGAGACACTACATACTGATATAAACCTGAACATCAGCAGGAGAGGACTCTTTAAAGTAGAGACACTAAATTCCCCCTTCTTCTTCAGGGCATGGCGTTGCATCAGAAAGTCTCCGGGGAGTGTCGCGGTCCGTCTAAGCAGGCGATGTCTTTCCTCGCTCAGCAGAGACAGTCCACCAACGCCAAGAGAGGCCTCATCCGACACCACCCCAGATAAAACGGACACTGAGAGCAACCAGGAGAAGCACCTGAACTCCCCGTAACTTTGCCTTAATTTCCTCTGGATCTCTGCCCCTCAGAGGATTTCAACACTGCTGCTGCCCCCTGCTGGCTGTCAATGGTACGACGATGATTCATTTCTCTGTGGAGCCCTGGAGGACACAGACTAAACCCCTAGAAGCAGAATAAAATGGAGTTTTAAAGTCCTGAAAAGAGGCTGAATCACCTTCTAAGGTGACTTTTATTTCCTCTGTAGCCTCGTGGACACTATCCTGTTTCTTTATGGTTTGTTTTTAGTCTTTTATGCTCTAGAACAAGATGAAATGTGAACTAGTTTTGTTAAGGTTACAGTTGAAGAATGTTTGACTAGAGAGGAGTTATTAGGGGCTTTTACATTTACCATAATGAGGGCTCGAAAATACTTAAAGCCACACAGACTGGTACATCCGAGTGGTTTTTCCCCAATGCTTTTATTTTGTCGTCATGTGTTTGGATTTTTTAATTTGAAGATGCTCAAAAAAGTTGTGTTGATGGCTTTAGTCTTTTTTAGCCCCTTTTTTGGATCTACTTTCTCTCTAAAATTCATTATAAGAATTGGTTAAAATGTGCGTACAGATCCAGCACTTTCCTATAGAGTGACGTTGTTTAGTGCCTCAAAGAAAACAAACCTCCCTCTATGGTGGAGAATGAACATACTAATGTTCTCGACATATTTTTTTTTTTTTGATTCGCTTCCCCTCTTCCCAAAGATTGAAACAGGATTTTGAGGGTTTGGACCTTTTTAATGCACTTTAGACTTGATTGGCATTGGAATACACTGGAGTCCATTATGATAAAAACACTAATAATAATGACTCAGCTAATGGCTGTTTACCGCTGCTAGACCTCATTGACACTATCAACTGGAAGGAAATGTCTCTCTACGCTGGAAATCTTTTAAATGTGTGTTGACAGGAAGTCTGATAAGGTTTTAACACCAACACTTTATTTACTACTGTTTAATTGTCCCGTTTTCACCTCATGTAGTCATTTTAGTCCCAGATCAGAGCTACTGTTTGACTTGATCTACATCCCTGTGAGTGTGTGTGCGATGGACTACGTAGACCCATAGATCCTGCTGTGTTTTGACGTTTTTCTACTGCTGTTTGAGTTCATATTTCTAGTGTTACGTCACTATCTTTTGCTGCACATTTGAAGGGTGTTGGGTTGTGTGTTTTGTTTGAATCCTATAAAGGTCTCGTAGATTAAAGCATACTTCACACGGGGGTCTGAGAATAAGATCTGTAGTCCTGTCTGTTCTACTTTTGCACTACAAATAAATGGGATCGTACGATAAGAAATGTTGGTCTGGTTGTTTTCTTTTTGGTGAGTAATGACTCAAAGCGTTTCTGAACACTTGTCCAGAAGGGCGTGAGAAAGAAGGCTGACCCAGGTTTTATCACCTTGCTTCTTGTTGTGGATGCACTTTAATTGTGTCAGGATCTAAAGGCCACACTCATTAGTCAGATTTCTCACGTCCTTTGGGCTAATCAGTGGAGTGAAATGGTGAAAGCATTGTTTATCGGTCACAACTTTCTCAGGGTGTAAGTATTAAAAGTTGATAAATCAATTTAGCGAAAATGAAGGCTATTAAAAAGTATTAAACGGCATTTTCCAAGGTATTACATTTTGTAGCTTGTCTTCAATAAGTATATAAATGGTCCAGAGAAGTTGTATTCTACAGTCTGCCTGAATGTAATCATGGCGTAGGTGTGTAGTGTGATTCTGTGTAGTTTATTTATGGCATCCCGTTGGGTTTGACGTCATCTGAACAGGACATCGCACGCGCACTGCTTGATAGCGCGAGGAGATCCGTTTACGCCGGTTGTTAAGCAACATCGTTATGGGGAAATGCAAGTCTGCGTCCAAATGGTTGGAAGATAAGGAGGAAGGACGATCAATACTGTATATAGTCAATGTGAGGTGAAGTGTGTCGCCAATGTAACCGGTTACAACTCAAAGTGGCGATGAGGTCTTAAAATGTATGGAAAGGGTCTTAAAATCTATTACATTTGACTTCAGGATTCCTGCATATGGCCTACCCTGTTTCTACAAAGACGTGTTGACCAGCATAGTTGAATCTAGCTATCCAACTTGTAAGCACAAAAATAATTTAAAATGCCATTTATCAGCACGGTCATATATATGGTCAAATAATGGGATAGTTCCCTATTAAGCAGTCAGTGCCTCTGCATCAGGTACAGCACATGTGTTGTCTCTGTGTCCACCTAATATCAATTCAAACACCATGAAGCAATTCCATCAGATTAATGATAAAAACCTAGAGGACATTATTCAACTTCTGAAATCCTCCTCCTGCTGCCTTGATATTATTCCAACAGGATTTTTCAAAGATGTTTTGCCTTGCATGGCCTCAGATCTACTTCATATAGTAAACAAATCTCTTCACTCAGGTATTTTTCCACAGGCCCTGAAAACTGCAGTCATTAAACCGCTCTTAAAAAAGAATAATCTAGATGCTTCAGTAATGAACAATTACAGGCCCATATCAAACATATGTAGCACGTACGAACTGCGCATGCGTGAGTGGCAATAACTCTCCTTACCAGCAGGCGGCGGTAGTGTGTATTTGTCATTCAAAAGAGGCACCAACCGGAAGACGGGACTGCATGATAACCGAGAGAAGAAGAACAGACTGCGTGATATAAACAAACAACAAATAGTGTGTGCGTTGCATTTTCACTCTAAACACTAAATTAAATCTCAGATTTGCCTTCTTAATAGTTTGTTTGGGTCCCTCACTTCCGTTTCGCTTCTCATGCACTGATTCGCTAGCTGTACAGCCAATCAGTGATTTATTTAACCGACAGCCTTTGGCCGATTCGGCCAAAGGGACGACAGGTGCGGGACGCACCAATCGGAGTACGGCGACAGGACGCTCATCGTCGGCATCGACGGCCAAAATCGGGTTGGTGTGTCCAGGGCTTAAAGGTCTTCAATGACATCCACTTAAACACGGACAGTGACAGATCTTCAGTGTTAGTATTATTAGATCTCAGTGCTGCGTTTGACACTGTTGACCAAAACATATTACTAGACCGACTAGATAACTGGGTGGGACTTTCATCAACTGTTCTACATTGGTTTGAATCCTACTTAAAGGACAGAAAAAACTTTGTTTCTATAGGTAAATACACATCTGAGTTGACAAATATGACATGTGGGGTACCTCAAGGCTCCATCCTGGGGCCTATTCTCTTTAACATCTACATGCTGAAAAACTACAAAATAAGTTACCATAGCTATGCGGATGACACACATTTACGTAACCATTTCACCAGGAGACTATGCTCCAATTCAAACACTGAGTAAGTGCATTGAACAAATCAATGACTGGATGTGTCAGAACTTTCTCCAATTAAACAAAGATAAAACTGAGGTAATGGTTTTTGGAGCCAAGGCAGAACGTATGAAAGTTAGCGCTGAGCTTCAGTCTGCAATGTTCAAAACAACAGATAAAGCCAGAAATCTAGGTGTAGTCATGGACTCTGACCTGAGTTTCAACAGTCACATTAAAACAGTTACTAAATCAGCCTACTATCACCTAAAGAATATATCTAGGATTAAAAGACTAATGTCACAGCAGGATTTGGAAAAACTTGTCCATGCTTTTAACTTCAGTAGACTGGACTACTGCAATGGTGTCTTCAAAAAAATCTATTAGGAAGCTGCAGCTGATTCAGAACGCTGCTGCTCGAGTCCTCACTAACACTAAGAAAGTGGATCACATTTTAGGGACTACCAGCCGCAGCTGATCAGCGGACCTCAAAGCCCTTGAGGGGGTGTACACCTTTAGGAGGTCGGAGATGTACTGAGGGGCCAGCCCATTTAGCGATTTAAAAATAAACAACATTTCATTTCATTTAAAACCTTTATTTAGACAGATAAATCCCATTGAGATCATTGATCTCTTTTTCAAGGGAGACCTGCTCAAGTAGTTCCACATGAAACATAAATAGAACAACAAAAAGACATCATACAGCACCATTTACATAATTATCCACATAAAGAGATACCAATAGCTTCCGATTGAGTAGCATCCAACCAAGCTTTAAAAACATTTAATGGCACCAGATTGTTCAGTTTCCATTTAATTTGCAGACTATTCCAAGACAGAGGAGCTGCACATCTAAAAGCTGTCTTCCCTAAGACAGTCCTAGCAGTTGGCACATTTAATAAAACCACAACATTCGATCTCAGGCAGTAGCCACTTACAATTTTCCGTGAACAGAATCTTAAAATGAGCTTTAAAATGGACAGGAAGTCAGTGGAGGGAAGCCAGAGTTGGGGCGATGTCGTCATGCTGTAAGCAGCCGAGCCGCAGCGTTTTGTACAAGCTGCAGGCGTGCCAGCGAGGTCTGGTTTAGGGCGGCATACAGTGCATTACAATCAGTCATAGTCATAGAGTCATAGTCTAGTGTGTTGAAAAAAGGCATGAATCATATTATAATATGTCTAGAAATATAGGAAAATAATAGGAAAATTCTCTATACTGAAAGAAAGTCAAAGTGTAGTATGTCAAAAACAATATATATAAAATAGAACGTCAAAAATGTCATAAAATAAATGGTATGATGAAAATACAAAAATAAATCATAGTATATAAAGTAGAAAAAGGGTCATAATATAGTGTGTTATCGTATAAGTATGTCAATAATATCTTAAAACCCATAAGGACCCACCATGAGACAGGTGTCACATGACCTTTAGATGTTCTGGAAAGTTCCTTATACAGCTTTAGCCTTGTTTGTGTCTCATGAAGTCCCTGAGTGACACACCCTGAACAGTCTGGTGGGTCCTGGGCCAGGTCATGTGATGTTGTGTTCCCATGACAACATGTCCAAGATGTCCCTGGGCCAGGTCATGTGATTAGTGTTCCCATGACAACATGTCCAAGATGTCCATGGGCCAGGTCATTTGATTCTGTGTTCCCATGACAACATGTCCAAGATGTCCAAGTGCCAGGTCATTTGATTCTGTGTTCCCATGACAACATGTCCAAGATGTCCAAGTGCTAACACATGTGACACAACAAGCTACATTTGAAAAGCTTTTTTGTTTGTTGCTAAAGGTAAAATGTAAGCCATTTAAGAATTAAAATGCTTACATAACATGTCCTTTATTACATTTAACCTGTTGTGGAAACATTTATTGATCAAATTGATATGAAACAAATGAGACAAACATCGCTGTGACACTGGTGTAACATCGGGACTTTAACCCTAAACGTTCACAGTAAACCCAAAGTGACATATATGCACAATTAGAAATATGATTATGATCTGCTCAGTTAATTTAGCTGATTCAATTATATTGAGTTAATATGTTCTTATTCTTCAATTCAAAGAATGTTCATTTAAACCAAAAATCATCCTCATTAATTAAGTTATACATAAGAGTTACTTTACCATTAAAGCCAATGTGACATATACGTCACTTTTCAGATGTGACACGAGGGGGGGTTACCTGTCAGAAAGGTGTTCTAGGTGGGCTATTTAGTCTAAATTATGTTCCCCTTAATTTCCCCAAAAGTAGAAATGGGTCCGGGTTCTTATGGGTTACAAAATAAATAGTATGGTATCTCAGAATTTATCAGAACCAACTCATAGTCTGTCATAGTATAACAATGTCAACAATATCTTGGTAGGAATGTCAGAATTTATGAGAAAAAGCCACAGAGTATGTTTGAAAATTCATAAAAAAATCATAGGTTAGTTTGTCGAAATGTATCTTAAAAACAATCATATCAAAGTCTGTCAAAATATTAAAAAACTACAAAAATAATCCGTTCCACTTCCGGCACAGCAGGTGGCGCCAAAGCCTCGACGAGACGTCACCACCAGGAGAAAACAAACATGGCCGACAGCGAGTACTTAATGGCTAAAGTTAGCGACAAGCGTTGGTAATTTCTGCGAAACTCTCAGTATTTGCTGCAGGTATTTGTACTTTACTGCACCCGATAGCTGTCACACTACACTCTGCTCCATCTCACACGTGATTTTGGAGTTTTAAGTTTATTTTTGTCGGTCCGTAAAAGGCTTTTTCTAAAACCGGACGTTAGCATTAAGGGTTAGCCACGTTAGCATCCTGCATGCTTTTGTTTTTGTGATTTAATGCTACAGGACTGGCGTTTTTCTAACTGGATTTAAGCGTTTCAAGTGGATTTATCCCGGATTTGTTTTGTTTTGTATTGTTGGTGGGGTCCAACGAACAGCCAGCTCCCAAACAAAGCCATATTTCTTCTTAAAACAGACCTTTTTTGACCACCTGGACTATTTTTGTAGTTATTACGGGACTTACGGTGGATTTTCTCGGTAGTTTTGTTGCATTGTATTGCTGGTGTTCTCCATTTAGAACCAGCTCCCAAAGAAAACTATACTTTCTATAAAACCGACACTACTTTGACCCTCTGGACTTCCCCTGTTTGTGATCATTTCTCCTGCAAACATGGACCCAAAACGGCTTCACGGTAACACCACATTAGTGGAGGTGGAAACAGCAGCAGTGATTCAAGCTGCGAATCCCGGCCTCTCCGTCTCATCTACCCGCAAACAGAGCCTCTCTGCCCGGGGGGAACGCCTTCGCAAACGACGGCAGCTTCATGGAGATGTTCAAGAAGAAGATGGAGCAAGAGGAGGATAAGAAGAGGAAAAAGGAGAGCGAGCAAACGACGGCAGGAGGAGAAGATCAGCAGCAGGAGGAAGGAGGACAGACTTCAGTGGAAAAAGAAGCCCCCTCCAGTGACAAGCTTTGTAAGGGGTTTGGCAGTTGTAAGATGACACCTAAGTCATTACATCCTGAAATAATGGCAACTATTGCAGTTTCACAACTTGCAAGGACAGGCAGACATCAGTGGGAAATATGGGGTTTGAAGGAGACTTTATTTATCCCTCACAGGGAGTTGTAAGATGAGATAAAAGTAGCAGAACATCCATGTATAAACCACCGTGACTCTAAGTGACACACATTACTTACAAGTGTCATTTCACCACGGTATGCAATATTCCAAAGCTTTATTGTCATGTGCACAAGAGCTGCAGAAACACCTTCTTACACAAAGCTCCTGCAACACAAGACATACGACACATGAAGCCGGAAGGTAGCGGTGATATTTGAGGGAGCAGTGGAGGGTAGGGGTGCCCCTCATGGTGGCCGTGGTGCTGCGGCTGAATGTAGACCTTCTTCTGGTTTAGTCTTCTCCTTCATTGCCAGTCAGCTTCAGGGGCTCCTGTAACGGTTTCAGTCTTCTATCCCCTAACCCAGGTGGGGAAGCGCAGAGGCGGCGTGTTCCTTAAGACCGGCATGGTTGCGAAGAAGCTGAAAGACGAGACAGAAGTGAGTGGGGGGGGGGGGGGGGGTCGATGTGATGTGTGTAATTTGCACGGGTGAAATATGATGATGAATAGACTTACACACTTGCTTCTATTTTCACATTTAAACGGAGATGGCAAAAAGTACACGCATCCTGTACTCAAGTAGAAGTACAGATACTCGTGTTTAAAAATACTCTGGTGAAAGAGAAGTACTGGACTAAACTTCTTTACTCAAGTGAAAGTAAAGAGGCTTTGAAATGTACTTCAGTAAAAAGTACCCATAACTAGCAGCTGCTTTAAAGAGTACCTGACCTCCCTTTATATTAATAGAACAATAATGTCATTGTTAGCTAATGAATGTTTCCATGCTGAACAACGGCAACATGACAACGTTTCCATTGGTCCCTCTTCTTTAGAGAAGACCAGGAAATGATGGATACACGGATCGTGTTCAAATCAATAGGCACGCAATGACTCTAAAGAATAATGATCACGCATCAAACACACATTCAGACTAAAGGAACCAGCTGTTTGGGAAATGAGAGAAGTAGAAAGTACAGGTATTTGAGTTCAACATGTAAGAAGTAGAAAGTACAGGTATTTGAGTTCAACATGTAAGAAGTAGAAAGTACAGGTATTTGAGTTCAACATGTAAGAAGTAGAAAGTACAGGTATTTGGGTTCAACATGTAAGAAGTAGAAAGTACAGGTATTTGAGTTCAACATGTAAGAAGTAGAAAGTACAGGGTATTTGTGTTCAACATGTAAGAAGTAGAAAGTACAGGTATTTGGGTTCAAACATGTAAGAAGTAGAAAGTACAGGTATTTGAGTTCAACATGTGAGAAGTAGAAAGTACAGGTATTTGAGTTCAACATGTAAGAAGTAGAAAGTACAGGTATTTGTGTTCAACATGTAAGAAGTAGAAAGTACAGGTATTTGGGTTCAACATGTAGAAGTAGAAAGTACAGGTATTTGAGTTCAACATGTAAGAAGTAGAAAGTACAGGTATTTGAGTTCAACATGTAAGAAGTAGAAAGTACAGGTATTTGGGTTCAACATGTAAGAAGTAGAAAAGTACAGGTATTTGGGTTCAACATGTAAGAAGTAGAAAGTACAGGTATTTGGGTTCACATGTAAGAAGTAGAAAGTACAGGTATTTGGGTTCAACATGTAAGAAGTAGAAAGTACAGGTATTGAGTTCAACATGTAAGAAGTAGAAAGTACAGGTATTTGAGTTCAACATGTAAGAAGTAGAAAGTACAGGTATTTGAGTTCAACATGTAAGAAGTAGAAAGTACAGGTATTTGAGTTCAACATGTAAGAAGTAGAAAGTACAGGTATTTGAGTTCAACATGTAAGAAGTAGAAAGTACAGGTATTTGTGTTCAACATGAGAGAAGTAGAAAGTACAGGTATTTGGGTTCAACATGTAAGAAGTAGAAAGTACAGGTATTTGGGTTCAACATGTAAGAAGTAGAAAGTACAGGTATTTGAGTTCAACATGTAGAAAGTACAGGTATTTGTGTTCAACGTGTAAGAAGTAGAAAGTACAGGTATTTGTGTTCAACATGTAAGAAGTAGAAAGTACAGGTATTTGTGTTCAACATGTAAGAAGTAGAAAGTACAGGTATTTGGGTTCAACATGTAAGAAGTAGAAAGTACAGGTATTTGAGTTTCAACATGTGAGAAGTAGAAAGTACAGGTATTGGGTTCAACATGTAAGAAGTAGAAAGTACAGGTATTTGTGGTTCAACGTGTAAGAAGTAGAAAGTACAGGTATTGGGTTCACCATATAAGAAGTAGAAAGTACAGGTATTGGGTTCAACATGTAAGAAGTAGAAAGTACAGGTATTTGAGTTCAACATGTAAGAAGTAGAAAGTACAGGTATTTGTGTTCAACGTGTAAGAAGTAGAAAGTACAGGTATTTGGGTTCAACATATAAGAAGTAGAAAGTACAGGTATTTGAGTTCAACATGTGAGAAGTAGAAAGTACAGGTATTTGGGTTCAACATGTGAGAAGTAGAAAGTACAGGTATTTGAGTTCAACATGTAAGAAGTAGAAAGTACAGGTATTTGTGTTCAACATGTAAGAAGTAGAAAGTACAGGTAATTGTGTTCAACATGTAAGAAGTAGAAAGTACAGGTATTTGAGTTCAACATGTGAGAAGTAGAAAGTACAGGTATTTGGGTTCAACATGTGAGAAGTAGAAAGTACAGGTATTTGAGTTCAACATGTGAGAAGTAGAAAGTACAGGTATTTGGGTTCAACATGTAAGAAGTAGAAAGTACAGGTATTTGAGTTCAACATGTAAAGTAGAAAGTACAGGTATTTGAGTTCAACATGTAAGAAGTAGAAAGTACAGGTATTTGGGTTCAAAATGTAAGAAGTAGAAAGTACAGGTATTTGTGTTCAACATGTAAGAAGTAGAAAGTACAGGTATTTGAGTTCAAAATGTAAGAAGTAAAAAGTACAGGTATTTGTGTTCAACATGTAAGAAGTAGAAAGTACAGGTATTTGAGTTCAACATGTAAGAAGTAGAAAGTACAGGTATTTGAGTTCAACATGTAAGAAGTAGAAAGTACAGGTATTTGGGTTCAAATGTAGAAGTAGAAAGTACAGGTATTTGAGTTCAAATGTAAGAAGTAGAAGTACAGGTATTTGGGTTCAACATGTAAGAAGTAGAAAGTACAGGTATTTGGGTTCAACATGTAAGAAGTAGAAAGTACAGGTATTTGAGTTCAACATGTAAGAAGTAGAAAGTACAGGTATTTGTGTTCAACATGTAAGAAGTAGAAAGTACAGGTATTGTGTTCACATGTAAGAAGTAGAAAGTACAGGTATTTGGGTTCAACATGTAGAAGTAGAAAGTACAGGTATTTGGGTTCAACATGTGAAAGTAGAAAGTACAGGTATTTGAGTTCAACATGTAGAAGTAGAAAGTACAGGTATTTGGTTCAAATGTAAGAAGTAGAAAGTACAGGTATTTGTGTTCAACATGTAAGAAGTAGAAAGTACAGGTATTTGAGTTCAAATGTAAGAAGTAAAAGTACAGGTATTTGTGTTCAACATGTAGAAGTGAAAGTACAGGTATTTGAGTTCAACATGTAAGAAGTAGAAAGTCAGGTATTTGAGTTCAACATGTAAGAAGTAGAAAGTACAGGTATTTGGTTCAAATGTAAGAAGTAGAAAGTACAGGTATTTGGGTTCAAAATGTAAGAAGTAGAAAGTACAGGTATTTGGGTTCAACATGTAGAAGTAGAAAGTACAGGTATTTGGGTTCAACATGTAAGAAGTAGAAAGTACAGGTATTTGTGTTAGAAATGTAAGAAGTAGAAAGTACAGGTATTTGAGTTCAACATGTGAGAAGTAGAACATGTACTTAAGTACAGTAACGAAGTATTTGTACTCCAGTACTTCCCACCTCTGAGGTAAAGCACTGGAGGGTCAGCATTATGGTCGTAAAGACAGTTATTCGTTATATAACTGCAGAAAGCAGAAATGTTGACTTGGTTTTAGGTGAAAAACACGTTTCTGTTCTCGTCTTAAATACGAAGTAAAAACTACAAGTATCTTTTTATTTCCTCTTCTTCTCTCAACTGGATTTCAGAAGCCAATATTGTACTTTAGTTACTCCACCAACTTTCTTTTTAATGCGTAAGTTACTCATGTTTTTAGGAAATCCAACGCAGTATATAAAATAATTAAAACTAGCTGCACCTTTACCAGCTTTGATCGCACATTAATAATCCAGTCCTTTCATATATATGATTCTTTAATAGGACATAAGTACTTTTTTTTGGTACTTTAAGTATATATTTGTACGCTATACCTGCATTAGGTTTGACGATGTTGGTATACAGGTATTTTAATATTCTACTTTTACTTAACTAACAGATCAGAGTACTTCTTCCATTTGAAGTAGCATTAATAATCCAGGCATTTCATCACCTCTTCAAACTGGCTTTAATGTGTGATTGTTGCTCGATTTGAATGTGACTAACTATATTTATGTCCTTTTGTTTACTACCTCTGTAAGCGCTTACAAAATACATCTATATATGATTCTTTAATGGGACATAACAAGTACTTTTTTTGTACTTTAAGTATATTCTGATGCCATTTGTACTATGACTTGCATTTGTTTTTGACGATGTGGTAAATGCTAATAGATCTGAGCATGGGCGTAGGAAGCATCCTCAATGTGGGACAGTTTATGGTGTTGGGATCCTCTGGAGCAGAGAGGAGCTGTGGATTAATGCATCAGTGTTTCTAAGGGTCAAGAACACTAAACTCAAAATGAAAGTGTTTAGTTTATTTAACAAAAGAGCACATGACAGTATAGATTACTTGCAATTCGATTCTATATCTTTAATTTAATTTTAATTTTTAAAGTGAACGATCTAAACCAGGGGGGTCAAACTCAATTTCATCACGGCCACATCAGCATTATGGCTGCACTCAAAGGGCCGGTTGAAACTTAAAGACTATATAAAAATACATATATATATATATCAAATAATGTATTGTATTACATTATTGCCCCTGCATTGGATTATTATCGGATAGGGTAATAACTTCTTAATTAACTACGTCTGAAAGCAGAAGTCTAGGGCAAATAATTGCAAGTCTCTTCAGTGAGAACGTCACAAAATGATCTGAAAGAAAAAGTGAAATTCAGAGGAAAAAAATTGAGATGCATTGTGGGACATGTAGTTTATGTAACCGTATAATAAACATATTATATTCTTTGCAAGCTCTTGTGGGGCCACATGAAATGAAGTCGCGGGCCGGATTTGGCCCCCGGGCCTTGAGTTTGACACCCCTGATCTAAACCCTCAGAGTCCTTTACCTCACTGAGCTGTAGCTCTCAGTCTGTCAGGAGAGGACTCCACCTCTTTAATAACAGCCTTATATCCGGGTGCTAGTGGAGCACGCTCGTGAACTGTTAGCGCCGGAACCTCGCAACGTGGAAACTGTGGCGCGTCATTTTACAACTAAAGACGCAGCTAAACTAAAGACGCAGCTAAACTAAAGACGCAGCTAAACTAAAGACGCAGCTAAACTAAAGACGCAGCTAAACTAAAGACGCAGCTAAACTAAAGACGCAGCTAAACTAAAGACGCAGCTAAACTAAAGACGCAGCATGTGTACGGCTCAGAGAATCTGCCTGGGTCCCAGGAGCAGTGAAAACGTGGCACGGAGTTTCATTGATTTCTCTCAATGAGCGTGGAATGGATTTGATAGTGAAGCTCTGACACAGCGCTCTGCAAAGAGTGGGTAGACCGATGCACGGACTTTCCACATAGTAAAAGTGGGGGGGGGCTAAACTAATCATTTTAAAAGGTGGGGGGCCCATAGATCTGAGTGCTTCTTCCATTTTACGTTAATCCCCTTGTTTCCTTCTTCCTCAGCGAGAGCCAGGCAAGAGCGATGCCTGGTCATCGTACATGGCCGAGGTAAAAAGTACAAAGCTCACCAGTGTGGCGACGACGATAAAACCCGACCTCTCGTCAAGTAAAGACTCCGTCAGGCGGGATCAAACTACAAAGTGTTGAGAGGGGAAGCCGCCTGGAGACGTTCCTCCTGCTCTCTCACCAGACTTCCTGTTCCAGAATCCATCCTCATGAAGTCTCTCACAAACTGCTTCAGACCCTCCTCCCTTCCTTTTTGTATTTCATGTACTTTATTTTGCTTCCTTTGTCTCGTTGGGATGTCAGGTGTTTCAGGATCCGTTTATTTTTTGATCATAACTGTTTCATGTTTCCTATTCTTTGTCTGGGTTCAGTTTGGGCATCTTTAGTTCGTTTGGATTTGATTTTAAAGCCGAATCAAGGTGTCGATTAAATCTACACTGCCCAATGACCCGTGGTGTTGTGCTTCAGTTTTGTTTGATCCTCTTACAGACGCTCCTTTAAGGACACCAGCAGAGAGGACTCTTTAAAGTAGAGCACTACATACTGATATACACTGAACATCAACAGGAGAGACTCTTTAAAGTAGAGACACTACCATACTGATATACACCTGAACATCAGCAGGAGAGGACTCTTTAAAGTAGAGACACTACTACTGATATACACCTGAACATCAACAGGAGAGACTCTTTAAAGTAGAGACACTCCATACTGATATACACCTGAACATCAGCAGGAGAGGACTCTTTAAAGTAGAGACACTACATACTGATATACACCTGAACATCAGCAGGAGAGACTCTTTAAAGTAGAGACACTACATACTGATATACACCTGAACATCAGCAGGAGAGACTCTTTAAAGTAGAGACACTACATACTGATATACACCTTAACATCAGCAGGAGGAGACTCTTTAAAGTAGAGACACTACATACTGATATACACCTGCACATCAGCAGGAGAGGACTCTTTAAAGTAGAGACACTACATGCTGATATACACCTGAACATCAGCAGGAGAGGACTCTTTAAAGTAGAGACATACATACTGATATACACCTGAACATCAGCAGGAGAGGACTCTTTAAAGTAGAGACACTACATACTGATATACACCTGCACATCAGCAGGAGAGGACTCTTTAAAGTAGAGACACTACATACTGATATACACCTGAACATCAGCAGGAGAGGACTCTTTAAAGTAGAGACACTACATACAGATATACACCTGAACATCAGCAGGAGAGGACTCTTTAAAGTAGAGACACTACATACTGATATACACCTGAAAGTGAGCAGAATGTCCTCTTTGAAATCATAATAGGAAAACCTTTTCTATTTGCCTTTCCTCCACACTCAGCGGCGAATAAAAATAAGAAGTGTTGATGTAAATAGGAGACTGCAAAGTGCTTCCCAAATATGGGGTAAAACGATAACTTGGACACTTCTGCATGAACAGTCCCACCCTCAAAGGCTTCCAAGTGCTTTAAATAGTGAGGTTTAAAGGTCCCATGTCATGCTTTTCCGGGTATTACCCATCCCCTTGTTTTATGAAGGTTGTTCTGCATGTGAACGGTCTGCAGAGTCACAAACCCTCAAAGTGCACCTTGTAGCGAGTAAAACTCTAACACAGAGAAGACCTGTCTGTGCTGCCCCAGAACGCCTCGTTGGACATTTCTCTTTTTCCTCCTGGGTACAGTGACGTGCCCATACCCAAATTGACCAATCGGCGACTTCCTCACACACTCAATCTTTACTCCGCTGCAGCTCCGCCCGATTTCTCCTCCCTGGACGCACAAACTCCCAGCCAGGCTGCGGGTGTGTGTGTTCGGGCTGGGTTTCGCTGTCTCGCAGACGGCCACTGGGCTCACAGGGAGGGGGAGGGGGGGGCTCCAACAAGCCGTGTAGGACAGAGAGTGAATACACAGACTATACAGAGATGCTGTTTGAGAAACCAATGTGAGTTTGGAACATTTAACAATGTAAATCTATTCTAGTAGACCTCAACCTCAAGACCTTTTACTATAAGAGTTTGTAAACATGTCTGATATAGATTTACCCCAATTCATCAAGGTTTTTGATTCACTGGAGGCATGCAAGAGAAGCAATGCATCACAGGATGAAGAATTGAATAAAAATGATAATTTAATACTCCTTTAGGTGCTCAGAAAAACAATGGTTTCAACCCCTTCACTCTCATTTGACTTCAATCAAGACCCTGTTAAAGAATTTCAGACTTCAAGTGACTCCGTTGAGAAGGGAAATTATTTAATTAAAAAGCAAGTTCTATACAGAAATTCATTCAAGAGTTCAAGTACAATAAAAAAACTAAAAGCGTACAGCTCTCATTGAAAGCTCAAACACGGGTATCAGTGATAATTACATGATAAAAAACAGACAAACTGACCATGCATCAGAGAGGGAGACACACGCTCAATCCCAGCTAACCAAAACCTTTCACACACACACTCGTACACACACTCTTACACACACCTAAAATCCCCATTCTGTCCTTCTCCCTGTCCACAGTGATATAGGTCTATCTTGTAAACATTGACAACTGTTTGCCATTTCATTTTGCGGCATAGAGAGTGCAGGAATGAGTCCTAAAACCCGAAAAGGCGTCAAGCCATTGTTAGCACTTCCTGACCCCCTCGTCTAAAAGCCAATGTTTTTTAACTTGGTTTTTGAGGTCAGAGGTCAACACGAACATCAACTTATTGACTTCACGCTAGCCCTAAGAGTTGTTCAGACCAAATGGAAAGTTTAAGGTCAGCAGGACTGCCTGAATTTAACACACAGAAAGACTCCTGGTCATTTTAGCTTTTAACCCGACACTCGCATGTGGACCGGGTTCAAGCTGAGGACGTTGTTATTACTGGGCCCTGTTTAACTATAAGGCCGCACTACAGGGTTAAATGAATGACCAACACAACGTAAACAAATCCAACTTATACTTAGTTTTATACACAAGTGTCTTACATCAACACTGAACATGTCTCTCGTTTATCTTCAGACGCTGCGTCTCAATGCCTGAACTACTGTGCTCTCACGAGTGCATAACTGCGCCAGTAAAAACCCCACTGATGAAGTTAAAAACAGCGGTTGCTAACAAGTGACTAAATGAGACGACTAAACGGCATCACGACCAACATTAGCCGCCTTTATCTTAGCGGTGGTGAGGTGAAGTCATGTGACCGTGCTGTAGTTCCTTTATAGCCCAACATTAGCCGCCTTTATCTTAGCGGTGGTGACGTGAAGTCATGTGACCGTGCTGTAGTTCCTTTATAGCCCAGCATTAGCCGCCTTTATCTTAGCGGTGGTGAGGTGAAGTCATGTGACCGTGCTGTAGTTCCTTTATAGCCCAACGTTAGCCGCCTTTAGCTTAGCGGTGGTGACGTGAAGTCATGTGACCGTGCTGTAGTTCCTTTATAGCCCAACGTTAGCCGCCTTTATCTTAGCGGTGGTGACGTGAAGTCATGTGACCGTGCTGTAGTTCCTTTATTGCCTAATGTTACTTTCTGCAAGTGGTGTTAACGTGTGGAGATTAACCTGCTGATCAAAACATGTAAGTATCATGTTTTTACGGAGCCCCCCTGGTGACATTGGTGAGAAAAATATTAATGCGTGGCCGCGTTAGTAATTCGTGGGAACACAATAATTATTACGCAATAACTAAATCCAGATAGTCTATAGAAACTGATGACCGAGTGACAACAAGTCGAGTAAAGTTGGAACGATATTGGCAGATTCAGATTTCACGGATCAATAACTCATGAACAAAACGTTGTTCAGACACAAATGACGTCTCCTAAGTACCGTGGTAACGTTGACAACGAACTACAATCACATTGGTGTCTATCTGCAGCCGGAGAAGAAACGTGTGCTCAGGGACCGTGTATTTAAACCAAACTCACTACACACATCAATAGTCTCATGTTGCTCAGACTACAGCAGTTTGGAAGAATGTGCTTTTGAATAATTTTGGTGAATATTTATAGTGTAAAATCTTCAATAAATATGGCATCATCTTCAATAACGTTACTATTATACAGTATAAATATTCACCAAAATGATTCCAAACCATATTCTTCCAAACTCTCTGATGTAGTAAGAGCAACAGAAGACTATTGATGTGTGTAGTGAGTTTGGTAGTAATATACTGTAGAATAGTGAAGTGATTGAATATTATTGAATTCTCTTTTTTCGGAGTTGCACTTTGCAGACGGTCCCTGAGCACTCGTTTCTTCTCCGGCTGCAGAGAGAGACCATTAGGCGCATTCACACCGCAGCACTTTTCCCACAAAGGTTCTTGCGAACTTAGTTCATGAGAACTCTTTAGTTCTCATGAACTAAGTACAGATCGCGTTCACACCGGAAAAAGTCCCTGGGGTGGATTAGGCAATGAAGCCGCTGACGTCACTTCTTCTTCTTCTGCTTTGGGTTTACTGGCAGGCTACAACAACTTCACGGCATATACTGCCGCCGCCCAGTCCCCGGCCGGAAGTCCCCGGAGTTGGGGACTGGCTCTTTTCTCACAAAAGAGCCGCTCGAAAGTCCCTGCTCTCTAGCAGGGACTTTCGAGCGGGTAAAAAGGTTCTCATGAACTAATTTTGTACCGGCTCCTTTTGGTGTGAACGCGATAAAAGAGTTCGCATGAACCTTTGTGGGAAAAGTACTGCTGGTGTGAATGCGCCTATTCACACTGAATAACGTTTTGTTCATGAGTTATTGATCCTGAAATCCGAATCTGCCATATCGTTCTAACTTTACTCGACTACGTTTCAAACCGTGCATTTTCAGCAGCCGAATCAATGCCTGTTGCTAAGGATGACACTGTGCTTATCATTATAATTCATACCCAAATGAAAATCAAATCAAACTGATCCATGCTTCGCGATAATAGCCGTAGACTATCTGGATTTAGTTATTTCGTAATAATTATTGTGTTCCCACGAATTACTAATGCGTGGCCACGAATTACTAATTAGTTTTGATACAGAGTTCATTTTTTTTCAATAATCCAAATCCCATGAAAAAAATCCCATTGTCTTTTCGCCGAGGG
>CADEHL010001053.1:1353911-1396197 GCA_902827135.1 Harpagifer antarcticus | reverse complement strand
GAGGGAACAGAGAGCAGCTAACTTCCGGGTCAACCTACAAAAATATGTCATCCCTGCACCGCTCTATAATATTTAAACGTTATCAAATCACCTTAAAAAAAAGTTATATTTCATTGTGGTTTTTATGAAAAGTGGATCCTCTCAGATCCAGGAAGTGTAACACGGTGCTCCTTTTATTAGAGTCCTCCGTCCCCTGAAGCTCCTCCTGATTCTACTCCTGGTCGTTTCCTGACCCCGGGGGATCATAGCGTCTTCCTCTTAGCGTCGCCCCCCTGGCTTTGAGTGACATCTGGATGGGGGACAATACACGAGTTAGAAGGTCACCGATTATGCAAAATCCACTTCTTCGTGTCTCTTCTACATCAACATGTGTCCCCTCTTCTTCATGTCTCTCTACATCAACATGTGTCCCCTCTTCTTCATGTCTCTCTACATCAACATGTGTCCCCTCTTCTTCATGTCTCTCTACATCAACATGTGTCCCCTCTTCTTCATGTCTCTCTACATCAACATGTGTCCCCTCTTCTTCATGTCTCTCTACATCAACATGTGTCCCCTCTTCTTCATGTCTCTTCTACATCAACATGTGTCCCCTCTTCCTCATGTCTCTTCTACATCAACATGTGTCCCCTCTTCTTCATGTCTCTTCTACATCAACATGTGTCCCCTCTTCTTCATGTCTCTTCTACATCAACATGTGTCCCCTCTTCTTCATGTCTCTTCTACATCAACATGTGTCCCCTCTTCTTCATGTCTCTCCTACATCAACATGTGTCCTCTCTTCTTCATGTCTCTTCTACATCAACATGTGTCCCCTCTTCTTCATGTCTCTTCTACATCAACATGTGTCCCCTCTTCTTCATGTCTCTTCTACATCAACATGTGTCCTCTCTTCTTCATGTCTCTTCTACATCAACATGTGTCCCCTCTTCTTCATGTCTCTCCTACATCAACATGTGTCCTCTCTTCTTCATGTCTCTTCTACATCAACATGTGTCCCCTCTTCTTCATGTCTCTTCTACATCAACATGTGTCCCCTCTTCTTCATGTCTCTCCTACATCAACATGTGTCCTCTCTTCTTCATGTCTCTCCTACATCAACATGTGTCCTCTCTTCTTCATGTCTCTTCTACATCAACATGTGTCCCCTCTTCTTCATGTCTCTTCTACATCAACATGTGTCCCCTCTTCTTCATGTCTCTCCTACATCAACATGTGTCCTCTCTTCTTCATGTCTCTCCTACATCAACATGTGTCCCCTCTTCTTCATGTCTCTCCTACATCAACATGTGTCCTCTCTTCTTCATGTCTCTTCTACATCAACATGTGTCCCCTCTTCTTCATGTCTCTTCTACATCAACATGTGTCCCCTCTTCTTCATGTCTCTTCTACATCAACATGTGTCCCCTCTTCCTCATGTCTCTTCTACATCAACATGTGTCCCCTCTTCTTCATGTCTCTTCTACATCAACATGTGTCCCCTCTTCTTCATGTCTCTTCTACATCAACATGTGTCCCCTCTTCTTCATGTCTCTTCTACATCAACATGTGTCCCCCTCTTCTTCATGTCTCTCCTACATCAACATGTGTCCTCTCTTCTTCATGTCTCTCCTACATCAACATGTGTCCCTCTTCTTCATGTCTCTTCTACATCAACATGTGTCCCCTCTTCTTCATGTCTCTTCTACATCAACATGTGTCCCCTCTTCTTCATGTCTCTTCTACATCAACATGTGTCCCCTCTTCTTCATGTCTCTTCTACATCAACATGTGTCCCCTCTTCTTCATGTCTCTTCTACATCAACATGTGTCCCCTCTTCTTCATGTCTCTTCTACATCAACATGTGTCCCCTCTTCTTCATGTCTCTTCTACATCAACATGTGTCCCCTCTTCTTCATGTCTCTTCTACATCAACATGTGTCCCCTCTTCTTCATGTCTCTTCTACATCAAACATGTGTCCCCTCTTCTTCATGTCTCTTCTACATCAACATGTGTCCCTCTTCTTCATGTCTCTTCTACATCAACATGTGTCCCCTCTTCTTCATGTCTCTTCTACATCAACATGTGTCCCCTCTTCTTCATGTCTCTTCTACATCAACATGTGTCCCCTCTTCTTCATGTCTCTTCTACATCAACATGTGTCCCCTCTTCTTCATGTCTCTTCTACATCAACATGTGTCCCCTCTTCTTCATGTCTCTTCTACATCAACATGTGTCCCCTCTTCTTCATGTCTCTTCTACATCAACATGTGTCCCCTCTTCTTCATGTCTCTTCTACATCAACATGTGTCCCCTCTTCTCCATGTCTCTTCTACATCAACATGTGTCCCCTCTGTGGAAAGAGACTCTATAAAAACCTGTCTGAAAACGAGCTGATCAAATTTTGGCCACTTTATGATGTCATAACGATGTGTTGTCTTGGTAACCATTAGCCAATCAGCAACCAAGGTACCCCCCCACCTTATCACCTGAATCTCCTCTAGAGCACCATTGAGTTCTTTGTAACCAAATGTCTCTCAGAGGGGCGTGGGGAGGGGCTCCTTATTTTCATCTAAAGTAACAGACAGAGAATCAGCACTTTGGAAACAGGGCTGAAACAGAGGGGATTATGGGTAATGCTGCAATGATCTGTTTGGTGTTTCAGCCAATCAGAGACAGGCTCTGGATATATCTGAGACCTGTGATATATTGATGAAAAACAGTGTGATAGGAATTGGAAAATTGGAAAAGACATAATGGACGACGGATAAAAATGAGTACATGAAGACATGCTGACACCAACAAACAAGCAACAGGACGAGAACACCAGACACTTGAGAGGGGGAGGGGGGGGGGGTTAGTGGAGCAGGCTTTGAGGAGGGGGGGGGGGGGATTTTACCTGAGAAAGCGAGCTGCAAGTGAGGAGGCAGAGCAACCTGAGACCCTGACTGGAGACTCTTATACAGATCTGAGGAGACAGGACAAGGGAACAAAGAGGGAAGGGAAGGAGGTGAGGAAGGTGGGAGGTAATGACAGCCCAACAGAGGAGGAGGAGGAGGAGGTAGAAGAACAATCAGGTGAAATATATGTGGAAAAGAGGGAGGAATTTGGGGGGAAATGAAGCAAACAAAATGGAATAATGTCAGACAGGAGAAAAATCACATCTGACAAACAGTATGGTGATAAACAGACACTATAACATAAAACACAGAACAACAACACACCGCCTGAGGCGTCAACAAATGCTTCACTGATGGCGCATTTCCACTAGAGCGGAGCTCGCTGTAAGCGCGCCGTGCCCTTTTTTGGTTGTGTTTCCACTTGGCGTAGTTCCGGCTAGCGGGTCCTATTTCACAGTTTTTCTGGCCCCATACCATCGAGGTTCTTTCCGGGCCAACAACCAGGCTGAGTCGGGCTGAGTATGCTAAACTAGAGAGACTCGCTGGCAAGGGAGCTACAACTAGAACAAGATGAACATATCTGACCGTGATTTAATTGTAATACACGTTTCTAAATGATGCCGAAGTAACAACATGCTGATACCGGTTAGTAAGAACCATGAATTAATGCTTTGAGTCTGCAGACAGACGGCAGAGAAACACCTTTTAAAATGCGTGTTTTCAAATGGAGTTTGGCTAAGCTAACGTTATATATGCTCCGACCGTCCACGCTCACAACAACGGCCTACAGACATAAATAAACCAGCGACTGTATTCTCCATGACACAGGCAGTCTGTGGTTTGTACTTGTTTAACTTCTGTCTAGTTTCTGAACAGATATGAGGAGCTGGGAGCTCTGAGGGCTAACAGCTAACGGCTGTGTTGTTTTTCTGGGGCGCTCATTGAAGATGACGTCACGGCTCCGCCTACACTGCGTTACTATAGTTACTGCCCCAGCTACTAAACTGTAATGGAAACGCAGCATAAAGTGAGCCAGGCCTACCAAGGCCTAACTATCCCGTACTAAGCAGAGCGAGGCCCTGCAGTGGAAATGCGCCATTAGACTAATGATGCATATGAAGTACCTGCAACCTACTATTTTAAGAAGAACCCACATTGTTTGATAAGTACACTACCTAATATCTCAATTGTTAAACCTCATCATTACAATTGAAAAGGTTTAGAAGTACAGAAGTATTACAAGCTCAAATGTACTTTAAGTATTAAGTATGCTGAATGGCTTATAGTCAAATATTATCAAAGTGTTTTTACACATCATGTCAATGTAATGCTGTTGTTTGTCATTGTTGAGCCAGTTTTACAATATGTTCCTCCAAATGGTCGTGGAGTAGAAGTACTTTTAACATAAAACGGAAGTACGTCAAAACAGTACTTAAGTTAATATACTTAGTGACACGGCCCACTAGCTTTTAATGTGTTAAAATGAGCTTTTAGAGCGGTGGGATTATTATCCGTAACGCTTTACGACAATAATCTTCAAAATATAAGAATAACGTTTTTTTTTTTTTACACGTGATGTCGATGCAATGCAATGCTGTACTTTGTATGATGACAATACAGATAGATTCTATTCTTCTCGTCTTGTTGAGCCAGTTTCATAATATGTTCCTCCAAATGGTGGTGGAGTAGAAGTACGTGGAGCATTTCATGGAAAAACTCAAGTAAATCATCTCAAAATAAGTTCTAAAAACTGTTTTTTTACATTAAACAACTTCAAATGTTGAATGGCATGTGAGGGTTGTCATGCCGACTCACTCTGAGTGAGGGTGGAGAAGGCGGCGCTGTTTGCTGCGTTGCTGCTGTTGGAGGAGGAGGAGGAGCTGAGAGGAGGAAGGTTCAGCAGCTGGGGGAACTGGAAGGGCAGCGAGACGGGAACCAGACCCCCCAACATCCCAAAGCCCAGCCCGAGGGGGGAGCCGGAGCCCAGCAGACCGCCCCCTGCTGTGGAGACCTGGGGAGGGGGGGGGGGTCATGTTAGAACAACTGTGTATTTAAGGTATTTTAAAAGGTCACCTATTATGCAAAACCTCTTCTCCATGTCTCTCCTACATCAACATGTGTCCCCTCTTCTTCATGTCTCTCCTACATCATCATGTGTCCCCTCTTCTTCATGTCTCTTCTACATCAACATGTGTCCCCTCTTCTTCATGTCTCTTCTACATCAACATGTGTCCCCTCTTCTTCATGTCTCTTCTACATCAACATGTGTCCCCTCTTCTTCATGTCTCTCCTACATCATCATGTGTCCCCTCTTCTTCATGTCTCTTCTACATCAACATGTGTCCCCTCTTCTTCATGTCTCCTCTACATCAACATGTGTCCCCTCTTCTTCATGTCTCTTCTACATCAACATGTGTCCCCTCTTCTTCATGTCTCTCCTACATCAACATGTGTCCCCTCTTCTTCATGTCTCTCCCACATCAACATGTGTCCCCTCTTCTTCATGTCTCTTCTACATCAACATGTGTCCCCTCTTCTTCATGTCTCTCTACATCAACATGTGTCCCTTCTTCTTCATGTCTCTTCTACATCAACATGTGTCCCCTCTTCTTCATGTCTCTCTACATCAACATGTGTCCCCTCTTCTTCATGTCTCTCCTACATCAACATGTGTCCCCTCTTCTTCATGTCTCTCCCACATCAACATGTGTCCCCTCTTCTTCATGTCTCTCTACATCAACATGTGTCCCTTCTTCTTCATGTCTCTTCTACATCAACATGTGTCCCCTCTTCTTCATGTCTCTCTACATCAACATGTGTCCCCTCTTCTTCATGTCTCTCTACATCACCATGTGTCCCCTCTTCTTCATGTCTCTCTACATCAACATGTGTCCCCTCTTCTTCATGTCTCTCTACATCAACATGTGTCCCCTCTTCTTCATGTCTCTCCCACATCAACATGTGTCCCCTCTTCTTCATGTCTCTCTACATCAACATGTGTCCCTTCTTCTTCATGTCTCTCCCACATCAACATGTGTCCCCTCTTCTTCATGTCTCTTCTACATCAACATGTGTCCTCTCTTCTTCATGTCTCTCTACATCAACATGTGTCCCCTCTTCTTCATGTCTCTCTACATCAACATGTGTCCCCTCTTCTTCATGTCTCTCTACATCAACATGTGTCCCCTCTTCTTCATGTCTCTTCTACATCAACATGTGTCCCCTCTTCTTCATGTCTCTCTACATCAACATGTGTCCCCTCTTCTTCATGTCTCTCTACATCAACATGTGTCCCCTCTTCTTCATGTCTCTCTACATCAACATGTGTCCCCTCTTCTTCATGTCTCTTCTACATCAACATGTGTCCCCTCTTCTTCATGTCTCTCTACATCAACATGTGTCCCCTCTTCTTCATGTCTCTTCTACATCAACATGTGTCCCCTCTTCTTCATGTCTCTCTACATCAACATGTGTCCCCTCTTCTTCATGTCTCTTCTACATCAACATGTGTCCCCTCTTCTTCATGTCTCTCTACATCAACATGTGTCCCCTCTTCTTCATGTCTCTCCCACATCAACATGTGTCCCCTCTTCTTCATGTCTCTCTACATCAACATGTGTCCCCTCTTCTTCATGTCTCTCTACATCAACATGTGTCCCCTCTTCTTCATGTCTCTCTACATCACCATGTGTCCCCTCTTCTTCATGTCTCTCTACATCAACATGTGTCCCCTCTTCTTCATGTCTCTCTACATCAACATGTGTCCCCTCTTCTTCATGTCTCTCCCACATCAACATGTGTCCCCTCTTCTTCATGTCTCTCTACATCAACATGTGTCCCTTCTTCTTCATGTCTCTCCCACATCAACATGTGTCCCCTCTTCTTCATGTCTCTTCTACATCAACATGTGTCCTCTCTTCTTCATGTCTCTCTACATCAACATGTGTCCCCTCTTCTTCATGTCTCTCTACATCAACATGTGTCCCCTCTTCTTCATGTCTCTTCTACATCAACATGTGTCCCCTCTTCTTCATGTCTCTCTACATCAACATGTGTCCCCTCTTCTTCATGTCTCTCTACATCAACATGTGTCCCCTCTTCTTCATGTCTCTCTACATCAACATGTGTCCCCTCTTCTTCATGTCTCTTCTACATCAACATGTGTCCCCTCTTCTTCATGTCTCTCTACATCAACATGTGTCCCCTCTTCTTCATGTCTCTCCCACATCAACATGTGTCCCCTCTTCTTCATGTCTCTCTACATCAACATGTGTCCCTTCTTCTTCTTCATGTCTCTCCCACATCAACATGTGTCCCCTCTTCTTCATGTCTCTCTACATCAACATGTGTCCCCTCTTCTTCATGTCTCTCTACATCAACATGTGTCCCTTCTTCTTCATGTCTCTTCTACATCAACATGTGTCCCCTGTTCTTCATGTCTCTTCTACATCAACATGTGTCCCCTCTTCTTCATGTCTCTTCTACATCAACATGTGTCCCCTCTTCTTCATGTCTTTTCTACATCAACATGTGTCCCCTCTTCTTCATGTCTCTTCTACATCAACATGTGTCCCCTCTTCTCCATGTCTCTTCTACATCAACATGTGTCCCCTCTTCTTCATGTCTCTTCTACATCAACATGTGTCCCCTCTTCTTCATGTCTCTTCTACATCAACATGTGTCCCCTCTTCTTCACGTCTCTTCTACATCAACATGTGTCCCCTCTTCTCCATGTCTCTTCTACATCAACATGTGTCCCCTCTTCTTCACGTCTCTTCTACATCAACATGTGTCCCCTCTTCTCCATGTCTCTTCTACATCAACATGTGTCCCCTCTTCTTCATGTCTCTTCTACATCAACATGTGTCCCCTCTTCTTCATGTCTCTTCTACATCAACATGTGTCCCCTCTTCTTCATGTCTCTTCTACATCAACATGTGTCCCCTCTTCTTCATGTCTCTTCTACATCAACATGTGTCCCCTCTTCTTCATGTCTCTTCTACATCAACATGTGTCCCCTCTTCTTCATGTCTCTTCTACATCAACATGTGTCCCCTCTTCTTCACGTCTCTTCTACATCAACATGTGTCCCCTCTTCTCCATGTCTCTTCTACATCAACATGTGTCCCCTCTTCTTCATGTCTCTTCTACATCAACATGTGTCCCCTCTTCTTCATGTCTCTTCTACATCAACATGTGTCCCCTCTTCTTCATGTCTCTTCTACATCAACATGTGTCCCCTCTTCTTCATGTCTCTTCTACATCAACATGTGTCCCCTCTTCTTCATGTCTCTTCTACATCAACATGTGTCCCCTCTGTGGAAAGAGACTCTGAAAGTTTCAGGAACAAAGATTTTCTCTCTTTTTGATCCATTTCTATAAAAACCTGTCTGAAAATGAGCTGATCAGATTTTGGCCACTTTGTGATGTCATAACGATGTTTTGTCTTGTGTAACCATTAGCCAATCAGCAACCAAGGTAACCCCCCCCCCCTTACAGTGATTCCCGCAGAAATGAAATATACTTTGGGGGAACGACTCGGGGTGAAAAATGTTGAGATTTTTTTTCTCAATTCCTGCATTCTAGTGAATTTTCATTGTAACACTGCACTTCAGACAACCTACAACTGGTGATGGTGTCTAGGTCTTTAAGTGTTAAACAGCTGAGAGCAGTCACTGCTCACGGGCACCGACCAAGAGGGCGCCCCACGCCAACATACGTGGAGGTGCTGAGGAAGGATGTGGGGGTGGAAAGCTCCACAGAGCTGGCCGGGTGTATGGAGGACCGTGAGGATTGGCGAACCCGTTGGCAAACTCGTCTAAGGACGACCTAGTAGTAGTAGTAGTCCTTGATTGGCTCAAGTTCACACCTTTTTAGGGGCGGGGCTAGTGATGTTGTCACGGGGATGCTTAGGAGTTGATAAAGGAGATAATCCCACTGACGTCATCATTTGATTCCAAAAGTGGGTCTGGACTCGCGCCCATAGAGGCCGTTTACCAGTATAATGGCTCCCCCCAAAGTATAATTTATGGTTTTTTAAGTTTTTTTTACTCACTGAGCACTCATTGCCACCAATGCAAATGCAAATGAGTGCTCACTGAGTAAAAAAAACAAAAAAAACACACAAATAATACTTTGGGGGCCCCCCAAAGTATTAACATGCTGTGGGAATCACTGCCTTAGCCGATCAGAGACAGGTTCTGGATATATCTGAGACCTGTGATATATATATGGGTTTTCTTGTTCTGATACGCAGTCGAGACGAAGCTTCATCAGTTTTGCCAACTCTTTCCCAGATATGTAAACAATGGCGCTTGTTCACCGCATGGTACGACCTTCCTTCCCTCGACTATGATCCCTTTCACCCACCCTGCTTTTTATACATCAATGCAAAGACGTCCACATTGAGTTAAACGTTAGTGGAAGATGCTGCGTCATAAAATCGCCGTGGAGAATCTCCTTACATCAGCGAGATGAAGACACCAAGCCGCGTGCACTTACAGAAGATGTTATGAACCTCAAGTTTACATCATATTTGGGTTTTCTGCAACAGGAACAGGACTTTCGAGAGCTGCGAACACTCAAACATATCTGTAATTGAAGAGGTACTGTGAGGTGGACATGTGCTTTGAGTTTAGTCTGAACAAAGCTTCACAGTTAGCCCAAATTCTTTACAAAAACATAAGGAAATGCCTAACTGTGATTCTGCTGACACTGATGAGAGACTGGACAAACGGCATGTCAATATAAATCACAAGAACCAAAGGAAGCACACACTCCTTGTTTCTGCTGTGAACACACACTCACACACACACCTGTGGTAACTGAGAGGAGACGGAGGACGACGTGACGGACACGACCTGTTTGGCCCCCTGAGAAATCCCGCTCCCGAGCCTCTGACGCTGCCCCTGATTGGCCGAGACGATGATGGGGGAGGCACTGGATCCTGAATGCTTGCTGATGGATGAGGCGTTAATAAGGCTGGTGTTGGTGGTACTGCTGCTGTTGTTGGGGGTCTTCTGCCCCCCCGAGGGAGTGTAGCTGCCCGGCTTCACCACCTGGACTCCTGAGAACTGGGGGGGGCGGAATGGGGTTTTGGCGGAGTACTGGTGGAGGGGGGGGGCGGCCTGAGACCTTTGGGGGAGGGTTTGGGAGATGACGGGGGAGGCGGAGGTCGTGGTGACGAGGGTGGGGCGGGCGGTGAGCTTCACGATGCTGCTGTGGGTGGATTTTGTGAGGGTGGCGTGCATCGGGGTGATGAAGTTAGACTGTGGTTGAGGGAGGGGGGTCGAGGGTTTAGAGAGGGAGAGGGAGGGTTTAGAGAGGGAGAGGGAGGGTTTAGAGAGGGGGAGGGAGGGTTTAGAGAGGGGGAGGGAGGGTTTAGAGAGGGGGAGGCGGGGGGACTGCTGGAAGGTTTTAGGGATCATGTGGGGGGAGGAAATGAGGGAGTGAGGGCGAGGCGAGGTGATAATGATGGTTTCCCCCGGTTTGTTATTGCTGCCTTTGAGTAGGGGGGATTGGGAGGGGGGGGGTTTTGACCCGGGTGCTATGAGGGGAGACGAGGTGGGGGGGGGGCGAGGTTTGGGGAGAGACGCAGAGGCGACCATGTTGGCTTTAGACACCCCAACAGGTAAAGGTAAAGTCCTGGAAGTGTTCAGCACCGAGAGTCTGTGCGTCACCCCCATCCCGTCCACTCTGACCGAGGGGAGGGGGGCGGAGGTGACGGAGAGGGGGCGGGTCAAGGGGGTGGAGGTGACGGAGAGGGGGCGGGTCAGGGGGGGGGAGGTGACGGAGAGGGGGCGGGTCAGGGGGGTGGAGGTGACGGAGAGGGGGCGGGTCAGGGGGGTGGAGGTGACGGAGAGGGGGCGGGTCAGGGGGGTGGAGGGGGAGGAGAGGGGGGTTCGGGAGATGGGGGTGGAGGGGGAGGAGGTAGAGATGTAGAGCGCTGGGCTGAGCGAGTTCTTCTTATGCTGCTGGAGGAGGATCGGAGAGGCGTGGAGCTGGAGCTGGGAGGGTTTGAAGGTGGGGGTGAGGGTCTGAGTGGGTGAGGGTCTGTCGGGGGAGGGGGGGCTGTCTCCCTGAGCGAGGCCCTTGGCGGCGTTCCCCAGGATGGCCAGAGCCTGAGAGATGGAGTCGAGAGACGGAACCGTCAGCTGGTCGTCAGAAGAGTCCAGACAGATGGTCTCAGACGGAGATAGAGGCGGTCGCTTAGCAACCTGAGCGGCAGGAGTCTGGACCAATGGAGTCGAGCGCTGCATCCACACCGCCTCCTGCAGGGCGAGACACATGTTTATACATCAATGACAACATCTACTGAAGACATCAAAACTATAAAAACACATATCAGGGTTCATACAGTTTTTCACCAATGATTTTCAATGACTTTTCCAGGACCTTTACCTAATTTTCCATGCCCAAAAAAATTACTCTTTCTCAGCGGTACCAAAATTGTTTATTTTAACATGGAACAGGAAAATAAGGTCTGAAACATGTTGTGCCTATCTAAAACAAATCAAATAGTAGGCTTACTAGCTCCCACACGCTAACGCAGGGGTGTCAAACTCAAGGCCCGGGGGCCAAATCCGGCCCGTGACTTCATTTCATGCGGCCCCACAAGAGCTTTTAAAGAATATAATATGTTTATTACACGGTTACATGCCAATTTACAGAAGCGTTGCCTATAAACTACATGTCCCACAATGCATCTCAAATTTGACTTTTTTTCTCAGAATTTGACTTTTCTTTTTAAATCATCTTGACTTCTCACTGAAGAGACTTGCAATTATTTTCCCTTCTTCTGCTTTCAAACATAGTTAATTATGAAGTTATTACCCTATCCCATAATAATCCAATGCAGAGGCAATAATGTAATACATTATTTTATATATATGAAATATTTATACATGTATTTTTATATAGTCTTTAAGCCCTTTGAGTGCAACCATAATGCTGATGTGGCCGTGATGAAATTGAGTTTGACCCCCCTGCGCTAAAGCAACTAAAATCTCTCAGCAGCAAAACACCTCGTCAGTTAAATGTCATTTTATGTTTCATTACTATGCGATACAGTATTTATTAACATTGTAGTATTACTATTTTGGCGATTAGATAACATATAAATTATATTTGATGCAACTTTAGTTACATTTCCATGACTTTTCCAAAACTTTGGGAAAAATATTCTTTTCCATAACTTTTCCAGGGCCTGGAATTTGCATTTTCAATTTCCATGATTTTCCAGGTTTTTAAAGACCGTAAGAACCCTCGCATATGGAATTATCTAGTAAACCATATGATACGACTAAAGACACTCGTACACACACCTAAAAATCCCATTCGTCCTTCTCCCTGTCCACAGTGATATAGGTCTATCTTGTAAACATTGACAACTGTTTGCCATTTCATTTTGCGGCATAGAGAGGTGCAGGAATGAGTCCTAAAACCCGAAAAGGAGTCAGCATTTTTAGCACTTCCTGACCCCTCGTCTAAAAGCCAATGTTTTTTTAACTTGGTTTTGAGCCTGAAATAAGGTCAGTGGTCAACACGAACATCAACTTATTTGACTTCACGCTAGCCCTAAGAGTTGTTTCAGACCAAATGGAAAGTTTAAGGTCAGCAGGACCGCCTGAATTTAACACACAGAAAGACTCCTGGTCATTTTAGCTTTTAACCGACACGTCGCATGTGGACCGGGTTCAAGCTGAGGACGTTGTTATTACTGGGCCCTGTTTAACTATAAGGCCGCACTACAGGGTTAAATGAATGACCAACACAACGTAAACAAATCCAACTTATACTTAGTTTTCCGGTCACTTTGCTGAATCTTGCTAAACAACACCCGGGACAGTTTGTTGTATTCTAGTAAACCACAGGTATATTACATCAACACTGAACATGTCTCTCGTTTATCTTCAGACGCTGCGTCTCAATGTCTGAACTTCTGTGCTCACATGAGTGCATAACTGCGCCGCAATGCAGCTGAAGAAGTTTTAAATGTTGTTTCTACGACATAAAATAGGTCAGTAAATACCCCACTGTTGTTTTTTTAAAAACAGCGGTTGCTAACAAGTGTCTAAATGAGACGACTAAACGTCATCACGCTCAACATTAGCCACCTTTAGCTTAGCGGTGGTGACGTGAAGTCATGTGACCGTGCTGTAGTTCCTTTATAGCCCAACATTAGCCGCCTTTAGCTTAGCGGTGGTGACGTGAAGTCATGTGACCGTGCTGTAGTTCCTTTATAGCCCAACATTAGCCACCTTTAGCTTAGCGGTGGTGACGTGAAGTCATGTGACCGTGCTGTAGTTCCTTTACAGCCTAACATTAGCCACCTTTAGCTTAGCGGTGGTGACGTGAAGTCATGTGACCGTGCTGTAGTTCCTTTATAGTCCAACATTAGCCACCTTTAGCTTAGCGGTGGTGACGTGAAGTCATGTGACCGTGCTGTAGTTCGTCGTTGTGATGATAGCATTTACTCTTCAACTATTATAACAGTGGTGTTAAAATGTGGAGATTATCCGGCTGAACCAAACTTGAAAGTATCATTAACGTGAGTTTGCCACAGAGATGTATTCCCAAATCGAATTTAAAAAAATCCCATTGGTTTTGATATTGATTCCCATTGATATAGAAACAAGTCTGACCTTTGATTTGGCTTTGGGAGTAGAGACCATCTTTTTCTTTGCCCTGCAGCGAGAAAACATCACAAGTGAGTGAGAACAAGCTTTACAAGTCAGAGTTAGTTATATGTTGATCAAAAGTCACATGACTCACGTGTAGCCTGTGATGTGACCATGAGCCATGATGCTCTCTTTGAACAGCATCCTGGAAACACAAATACAATATTAACACAAGCCGCGGTGGAGAGTAAATTCACTGAAGTATTTTATTGAAGTATTTCTATCTAGCTAATAGGTAAAGGCCATAGATGAAGACATGTAATAAATCATGAGAATAGTTTTCAGTAAGACACACACCTGGCCTGCATCCAGCCTTTGGGCCAAAGCGGCTTCACCTCCGTCTCCATGAAGGCTTTGAGGTAATCCTCCAGAGAGAGAGAGTTCTTCCCCTCCAGCTCGTAGCAGCCCAGCTTCACCCGCACCAGAGTACACAGCAACAACCTGAGAACAACACAACACACTCCATCACAACACACTCCATCACTACACACTCCATCACAACACAACACACTCCATCACAACACAACACACTCCATCACTACACAACACATCACAACACACTCCATCACAACACAACACACTCCATCACAACACAACACACTCCATCACTACACAACACACTCCATCACTACACAACACATCACAACACACTCCATCACAACACAACACACTCCAACACAACACACTCCATCACAACACACTCCAACACAACACACTCCATCACAACACACTCCATCACAACACACTCCATCACAACACTCTCTCTAGGTGACACTGACCTGAGCTTGTCGTCCCAGACAAACTTCTTTCGAGGACCCATCACCCTCTTCCCCGGCTTCTCCTCGTCTTCGTCCTCAGAGCCGTTCTTCTCCGCCTCGCCCGACTGCTGCCTGTCAACACACAAGAAAAGACATGAACAGATCTGTAGAGCTGTACTGAATGACTATTGTTTAAACAAAAATGATGTATATGTGCAGATATGACAGCTGTTATAAAAATGTGTTTGTGACTCAACAACATGGGATCTTACTTTGCCACTTTAGCGATACAGTCCATGTTGTAGCGAGCGATCTGCTCCGGCATCACGCTGCACACCGCCAGCTTCAGCTTCAGCAGCGGCGTCCGGAGACGGTCGTCCTGGGAGAGGAGGCATAAAGGTCAGAAATCAGACACACACACACACACACACGAAGCCCCCAGGAAGTGCTCCATAAAAATGCATTTATAGGAAGGAACAGGCCCCGCCTCCAACACTGTATCCAGTGCACTTCATACATCCATGCATGGCACACTTACAAGCTAAATATAGACTCAGGTAACGAGGACACAGCCAGGAGTCCCAGAAACAACGACTCCGCTTTCACCTTTCAGACACACCTGACAGCTCATTGGCTCTTACTGTTGCTTCTGTCAAATCTAACATAAGTGTCCTGGCACTAAAGGGCCAGGACATACTTCAGATTTTCTCCAAATATCTGGAACAAACTACCAGAAAACTGCGAGTTGTCAGCAGGTCTTACTACTTTGAATGAAGTAGTAAGACCCCTCTGTTGTTTCCCCGACTCAGACTGCAAGGAATCTGGGTGTGACCCTAGATAACAACCTGTCCTTCACTGCAAACATAGCTGCTACAACCTGCTGCTGCAGATACACGCTTTACAACATCAGGAGGATACGTCCCCAGCTGACCCAGAAAGCCACGCAGGTTCTGGTCCAGACTCTCGTCACCTCACGCCTAGACTACTGCAACTCCCTCCTGGCTGGTCCACCTGCATGTGCCATCCGACCTCTGCAGCTCATCCAGAATGCAGCGGCTCGTCTGGTCTTCAACCTTCCTAAATGTTCCCACACCACTCCGCTCCTCCGCTCCCTTCACTGGCTCCCGGTAACTGCTAGAATCCACTTCAAGACACTAGTACTTGCATACCATGCTGCGAATGGATCTGGCCCTTCCTACATCCAGTACATGGTTAAACTGTACACCCCAGCGCGTGCACTACGCTCTGCATCAGCCAAACGACTCGCTGCACCCTCGCTGCGAGGTGGACCCAAGTTCCCATCAGCAAAAACACGTGGGTTTGCTATCCTGGCTCCAAGATGGTGGAATGAGCTCCCCATTGACATCAGGACAGCAGAAAGCCTGCACGTCTTCCGGCGCAGATTGAAAACTCATCTCTTTCGACTCCACTTCGAGCGATAGAATTAATAACAAGGCACTTATATACTAACAAAGGACTGGCTTCTCTAAAGCCAGTTGAGTAGCACTTGAAATGTTTTAGCTCTATGAAACCTGATGTACTTTATGATTCTGTTTTCTTCAAGGTTGTGTCTTCCTGGTCGAACGCACTTATTGGAAGTCGCTTTGGATAAAAGCGTCAGCTAAATGCAATGTAATGTAAAGGCTGAGAGTAAAGTATGTGTCTCCCGCTCACCTGTATGTTGAGGCTGAGCTTCTTGAGGCGTTTGAGCAGAGCCTCTTTGTTGCAGGGCACGAAGGCCTCCAGGTGACAGTAGACCACTGAACGCACCTCAGTCGGCTGCTCCTGCACCTGCAGCTCAATACTGACGACACACAGAGAGAGAGAGGTCAGATCTACGGACATTTACATGAGCTGTTCATATAAATAATAATCTGATGGGGCTCACTCCAGCAGGATGTTGTTCATGTCCAGCGTGAAGAACTTCTTCCTGCCCTCGGCATCGAACAGTCGGGACGCCTGAGAGGAGAGAGGAGCATTACACTTTATTAACATCACGTTTAATTTCTGCTCCTGGGACTAGGATGGGTTCAAAGCAGAGACCAAATGTCACTGTGTGCTCTGCATGTGTGACCATTAACGAGGGTTATATCCTCCAATTCCATCTATTTTGTTAAAGAATATAACAGACTAACCCCTAGATTCCACCGGGTCCGTCTGCGCGGCCACTCTAGTCAACGGGTGCTATTCCACCAGACGCGCCGCGTTACGGCTCAGAAGCGTCTCGGCGCTGGGCTCCGCTAAAAATAGGCGGCTGGTCTATTTTCGACGCGACGCGTTGCATAGCGCCGGGCAGGAAGTGGACCGGTCAGAGCATCCGGCCCATCCCCAAAATAAACTAATTTGCAGACCCTATCCCCCTGTAGTCTTTCAAGTAGGAGGAGCAATGCCAGCATATATTATATTTAATATTATTATTATGTGGACAAAACTAATATAATCTCCAGACAAGATTTAATTCATTTTAAGTTAAATGTATTTTTTTTTCAAAATGACTAGTCTAAATAATCTGCAGAAAAGTAAAAATTAACATAATTATTATATTTTTCTTTATCTTATGTACTTTTAGTTATTTTATAAAAAAAAAAAATGTTTATGCTTTTTGGTTGTACATGTTAATCTCAATAAAAATGTGATCACAAGAAATACATTAACATAATTCTTAATTGCAGAACACAGTGTAATATTAACTCCCGTACCGCTCTGAGGTCCTCGATGCGTTTAGTGAGCGGTGCTGGGAGTCCGCTGGGCAGAGGGGGGGGCGCCATGACCCCCTGACCCCCCCTGCCCCCTGCTGTTTTGAGCCCGAAGGCCCCGTTCTCCGCCCCCTGCAGAGGGCTGTGCTGCGGGGAGTCCAGCATCTCGAAGTCCAGGTCGCCCATCATGTCCTGCAGGATGTCGTTATTGGTCGATCCGAGCAGTGACATCACAGCGGGGTCGGAGGTCAGGTCTGTAATGTTGCAATCGGCCGCCCCGGAGACTTTAGCCTGGGCGTTGATCAGCCCGGTGCTGCTGTTGACGGTGGCGACTGCGACTGTGACGATGGGAGCTTTGGCGTTGGCTCGAGCCAGCGCGTGGGCGGTGAAGTTCTTCTTCCTCATCTCCTCCTTCTCCCGGGTGAAGCGGCGCAGCATGTTGGCCAGGTGGATGGAGTCCTTCATCAGCTTCTTCCTCTTCTTCTTCTCCGGGCGGTGCACGTTCAGGGAAACTCTGCCGGGGACAGGAGATACAGAGAGAGACGTTTAATGGACCATTGTTTAATGGAGTGGTAGTGCAGGAATGAGTCATAAAACCCAGAAATTAGTCCTTTGTTTAGCCCAGCCTTAACGTCATGTTTGTTTGTTTTTATTATTGTTTTTTGGTTTACAAATGAGACGACTAAACGTCATCACGCCCATCATTAGCCACATTTAGCTTAGTGGTGGTGACGTGAAGTCATGTGACCGTGCTGTAGTTCCTTTATAGCCCATCATTAGCCACCTTTAGCTTAGCGGTGGTGACGTGAAGTCATGTGACCGTGCTGTAGTTCCTTTATAGCCCAACATTAGCCACCTTTAGCTTAGCGGTGGTGTCGTGAAGTCATGTGACCGTGCTGTAGTTCCTTTATAGCCCAACATTAGCCACCTTTAGCTTAGCGGTGGTGACGTGAAGTCATGTGACCGTGCTGTAGTTCCTTTATAGCCCAACATTAGCCACCTTTAGCTTAGCGGTGGTGACGTGAAGTCATGTGACCGTGCTGTAGTTCCTTTATAGCCCAACATTAGCCACCTTTAGCTTAGCGGTGGTGACGTGAAGTCATGTGACCGTGCTGTAGTTCCTTTATAGCCCAACATTAGCCACCTTTAGCTTAGCGGTGGTAACGTGAAGTCATGTGACCGTGCTGTAGTTCCTTTATAGCCCAACATTAGCCTCCTTTAGCTTAGCGGTGGTGACGGGCAGTTTAGATATTATGTGAATGCCTGAGAGCCTAATATGAAAACACTGAAGAAACCTCACCCAGCCTTTGGTACTTTATTCTTTCTGGGTTTCTTTTCCTCCAGAATACCACCATCTGGCTTTTTCCGACGCTTCTTTATCACCCGCTCCTCGCCCTCTTTCATCTTCTGCAAACAGGTGCAAACAGTGTGGTTTTATGGTCTAACAGTCACTTGAGGAACAGTAAGAACACCATCGGGAAACTGACATATGTGTATACTTGACTCAATACACGTACCTTGAAGCGGTTATCCTCCGTGCCGCCGTTTTCCCCCTCTGAGTCTGAAGCCGCTCTGAACTGCAGCGTGCCGGTGTTGATGTAGAAACCTCCGTGTTTCGTGGTTAAAGAGGCCGGCACCAGCTCATCATACTGAGGAGGGGAGGACAACAGGATTACTGTTAGTCTTATTCTCCTACTGCGCCTGCGTTTTAACACGGCTTGGAATAACAACCATTTCCCAAAGTCTATTCGACTGTATTGTCACTGATATTCTGTACAAACTGTGAGTCCACTGAGACAAATGTAACATTTGTGATATTGGGCTATATAAATATTGATTGATTGATTGATTGACTGTATACTCAACGTAGGGCTGGGCGATAAATCGATTTTATCGATTAACTCGAGTGTGTAGTTCATGTCGACTTGTTTAAATGAAAATCGGTTTTCTCTTCAACATCCGCCAACGCTTCCCTCTGGGCTCCCGTAGTTCGGAATAGGCTCAGCCCTCCCCCGCACAGTGCGCGCATTTACCAAATAGAGTGATACACAAACAACATGACAACGAGCAGGGAAGAACTTGTTCCAAAGAAAGGCACGGTGTCATCCGTTATTTGGAATTGGTTTGCGTTCGCGAGGTCAGATTTAGACCAGACAACACCCCGCTGCAAAGTATGTTTGAAGTCTGTTGCTAGCAAAGGCAGCAGTACGACAAATTTACTGCAGCACCTCAAACAAAAGCATCCTGCTGAATGGGAGAAATGTTGCGCGCAGCGGAGTGAAAAAGACCGCGGCACTACAAGCACCTCACGCACACCCGCCAAAATACAGTCTACCGTAACACAGACATTTTCAAACTGCATCCCATATGACAAGAATTCGGCCCGCTGGAAAGCCATTACAGATGCGGTCGGTATGTATATAGCAAAGGATATGGTGCCAATATATACGGTGGAAAAGCCGGGGTTTATTAACATGATTAAAATGTTGGACCCCAGGTATGTGTTACCAAGCCGAAAGTTCTTCTCCGAAGTTGCCTTGCCTCAGCTATATAATAGCACAAGACAACGGGTCGCAAAGGAGTTGGAAGATATGTCCTTTTATTCTGCCACCACAGATTTATGGTCGAGTCGGACGATGCAGCCGTATATGAGTCTTACTGTGCACTTTATTAACAACGACTGGACTCTGCGGAGCGTCTGCCTCCAAACGGCATACTTTCCAGAGGACCACACAGGTGAAATTATAGCCCAGGGGCTAAAAGATGCCCTAAACTCATGGAACCTTGCCGAAGACCGACTCATTTGCATGACTACTGACAGCGGCAGCAACATGATTAAAGCTCTGAAGGAAAATGCGTGGCCCAACCTCCAGTGCTTTGGACACAGATTGCACAATGCTATCGGTAAGTAAGTATAATGGCTAGGTATCAAGTTGTGGAAATTGCGTGAAGAATGAGGCAAAATTATTTCTCACGTTGACCACGCAAGTGCGTGAGTTGTTTATTTCTGTGAATGACATGAAAGACATACCGCTCGTCTTAAAGGGGCCGTGGTCACTTAACAGCTAAACGTACAACATCACGACTGTGCATGTAAAACATGAAACACAGCACACTGAAAGATGATGGTGAATTATGAATCTCACATTCACTACAAAGTGACATTTTCCCCATTCGCAAGACAGTCTAATTAATGCATCATGTAATGAATGCATTATATCAAGCCAATATTTTGACAAAATGTGTATGAATAAATAAATATCTAATCATAATTGACATGCCGTGTGTGTGTGTGTGTGTGTGTGTGTGTTTGTCCTTTGTGCATTAATATTTTGCAGAAATTGAAGCAAGACAAGTTTGTGAATGTAGTGGTATGTTCCACTAAAATGTGTTTTGATTATGTATTCTTCATTTACTACAGAGAATGGTGTGAAGGACCCACGGATCGATCGTGCTATTGGGGTATGTAAAAAGGCTGTGTCTGCCTTTTCTTACAGCTGGAAAAAAAGAAGAGACATGAGTGAAGTACAGGCAGAGCTTGGTCTACCCACTCATCAGCTGATAACAGAGTCCCCGACCAGATGGGGTTCACGCCAAAAAATGATTGAGAGATTTCTCGAACAGGAGAAGGCTGTAGTCCGTGTCCTGGGTTCGGACAAGAAAAGTCGCCATCTTGTGCCCACTTGGCAAGATCTGGATGTGTTGGAGTCGATAAATAAAGCTGTAAAACCACTCCAGGAATTCACTGATGCACTCTCCGGGGAGTCTTATGTTAGTGTTTCATACATCAAACCAGTGCTCCATTTGTTCAAAACCAGTCTCCTACAGCCAGAGGAGGAAGACGCAGAGCTCACGAAAACAATAAAAGGAAAAGTAATGCGGTACCTTGACGACAAATACAGCGATCCTGTAAAAGATGAACTCTTGGACATGTCCTCACTGGTTGACCCAAGGTTCCGCACAACCTACATTGACCCAGACAAGGTGGAACCAGTCAAAAAAAGAGCTGTTGCTGAGATGATGTCTCTACCTGCTCCTGCCAACAACAGTACACCACAGCAGCCTGGCACGGCTGTGCAGGTGCGCCAAGAAGATGCACAGCCTCCACCCAGGAAAAAGATGACTTTAGCGGCCTTCTTCAAAAAGAATCCAGTGTCATCTCCCAACCAGTCAGAGGCAGAACAGATAGAGACTGAGCTGAAATCTTTCTTATTGACCCCTGAGGTAGACCCAGACACCAATCCTCTTGAGTGGTGGAAGCGCCACCAACCGAATTTTCCTAGGCTAAGTGTCCTGGCAAAAAAATACCTCTCAATCCCAGCAACAAGTGCACCCTCAGAGAGGGTTTTCAGTGTGGGGGGGGGCATTGTTACATGCCACCGGGCATGTCTAAAGCCAGAGGTGGTAGACAGGCTTGTCTTCCTGGCTAAGAATGTTTAGAAAAGAGGATATTCAAACTAAAACAGCACAACAAAGAAACACCTTATGCTCTCATGCACTGATAATTAATGCTGTTGAATGTTTTGTTGGCACTTTATCAGAACTACTTACAATCTACTAATAGCAAGATGTTCAACTTGTGTTTAAAGAAATATTGTATGTTACATTTTACGTTATGTTACATTTTCACTGTTTACAATGGCAGGGCCTGCCATATTGTCTTTTTGGCTAGTTGTTCTTGATTGCACTTTAACCCCAAGGGGGAAAATCAAAATAAAAAAATGTTTTTGGTAGAATTACTTTGTCATCTGCATATTAATTGGGGTGGGGAGAAAATCGATTTAAATCGTAAATCGGATTTTTTGTGAAAAAATCGGGGATTTCTTTTTTTGGCCATATCGCCCAGCCCTAACTCAACGTTATGATCTTTAAACCAATGCCAAAAGAAATGTTAAAACTAAAGTAAAATTAATACTAAATTGTAAAAATACTCCGATGCAAGTAAAGTCCTGAGAAGAAAATTAAAGTGTTGGATTACAAATATACTTAAGTACTTTATTCTCATTTCAGAATCATTGAAATTAAATTCCCAGATGGCATTTTAAGAAGTTTCTACATTGAATCTTAACTCAGAAATAAAAAAAGCTTTTCTCGAAGATTTGAAACGTTTTTCTTTGTTTTCTGCGATTTCCCCAATGAGTAAAACACTTCTCCGCTGTGGGACAACAACGTTTTACCTCCGACATTTTTTTAACAACTTAGTTTGGTTTGCTTATTTTGTCGCTCATAAAACAGTGTCTGAGTGAACTCACGGCCTCTGAGTTGTCGATGAAGGGGTCGGTGTCATCGTATCCAAAGCCGATGTCGATGAGATCCTGCATCCGGTCTTTCTTCTTCTTCTTTGGGACACCGCCCTGCGAACAGCGGGATGATATTTAAAGAAAACATTCACATATTAGACATTTCCTGGTTTGTCATCCACTTGTTTCTGGGTTCTGTGGGGGAAACTTCTGAAGCAATGGGAGTCAGAACTCAGAGAGACACGAGGAGAGCTGGAGCTTTGATGGCAAACACTGACGGTTTATTTGGAGCTTCGGCCGGAGAACTCACACGACATGTCACGGGCTGACCACACGGTTGAGATGCCACAATCAATTCTGAAGAACTCTTCTGTCGCTCCGGGTTTGAACTAGTTCAGAGTGTAATAATCAACATTTTTTATCAGTGAGACTAAAGCAATATGGACCCTGAATCTAACCAGAGCTCTCGTCCATAGGAAAGAATATGCGCCAGGGAACCTGCGTCCCTGAACAGTAAGCTACCTCATGGTGGCTTGTGCTCCATCACAGACTGGCAACAACAATGCGCCCAAGCTACTCCTATTAAGAGAGATAGCAGCAATACCCAAGGCCGTAGACCTAGGCCACGGGAAAGGAGACAGTGAGAGGAGAAAAGGATGAACTGTGTCAAAGGTTGAATACCTAAGCAAATGATTCCCCAACAGGTTTCAGGACTCATTCCTGCACCACTGAGGCTCCACCACTCACGTATTTGTTCTCAAACTTCTTGGCCATCGCCTCCATTTCTCGTCTCTCTCTGTTGTCGTCAGCAAACGGGTCGCTGGGGTCCAGCGGGGGGGCGAGGCCTTTAGGGACCTTTGAACCTTGAGGCTTTACCTGAGGAGAAACAAGACATTGGCAAAGGGATGAAATGGGTGTAACGGGCATTTTAGGTTTCCCTTTTTAAAGTGCCTATACTCCAATGAACATGTCCAACGTTCACAATAACTACATATGGACCATGATAATAACAGTTATTCACATCTCAATATATCTCAGTGTGCAATATACACTTTTTGGCAATTTATTATTGTCACCATCTACTACTCTGTGAAATAACAGTTTAATGTGCAATATAAATATTTTATTTGTTCCTTTTTCTGCACTGTACATCTCCACAAAAAGGATCACTGCCTTATCAACAGCACTCTTAACAGTAACTATATAAAGAGTGCAACATCTAAATGCATCTGGGAGTGCAATAAACTTTATTCGCAATGTTTACTTTTTAAAATGTATTATTGTTATCACTAGCTGCCAGACTGTAACACCACTGTTTTGTTGTAAAAAAAGATATTTGCAATGCTACTTCACTAAATGGATATGTTTACTTACTTTCATATTGCTAATACTTCATGTGAAATGTGTACTTCAGAATCAGAGTACCTTTATTGGTCAAATATAATAAATGAGTGTGATAGCAGCCAGATAAGAGTAGTGAAAGTATATATTGCACAGTTATTACAGTAGTTGAAAGCAGCCATTTATAATAATACAACAAAATATTTTATAAAAGTTAGTCTACTCATTTTATGTGCATCTTGCAACATTTTCTTGAACTATTTTATTTATATTCTGTTATTTCTTGCACTATTTTGATTGAGGTTATAATAATAATAAATGATATTTATATAGCTCCTTTCAAAGGACGCTGCACATGGTGGACAAACAGAACAAACAGACAATCAACGAGCAAACCAAAGAAATAAATAAAGGAAGCCGGGGGACCTTATATGTCTTATATGTAATTACGTTTCATTGTTAAAGAAGGTTGGGACTTCAGTTTTTCATGCTGTGCATATGACAATAAAGCCTTTGCATCTTCAACTTACTACTTTTACTTAAGTGCAAGATCTGAGTACTTCTTCCCCCTCTGCTGACAGTATCCCTGGGCAAGTGCCGCCGGGTTTAGCCCCCCTTGAAGCCACAATGGAGCCTCCACTGACCTGAGGCTGAGGCTGAGGCTGGGATGAGTTGACCAGCTCTCCGTAGTTGAACTCTGATGAAGCCCGGTCACTGGGCTCAGCCAGCGGGAGGAGCAGCCGCACAGAAGGCTTCACCTCCCCGGTGACTCCCTCTCCTCCTGTCGGTGTCACATTCCCGAACGGAGCTCCTCCACTTCCACCTCCATCTCCTGACCCGACAACAGAACCACCTCCACCTCCATCTTTCCCACAAGTCACCTCGGCGGCCTCATCTTCCCGGCGGCGCTTTTTGCTGGACTCCTGCTGGGGGGTCGGAACCACCGGCGAGGTGTTGAAGGACGAGATAGTGACGAACGGTACTTTCCTCGGTTCTGCCATTTGACGCTCTTTAACGGAACCGGGTCACGTAAAGTCACGCAAATCGGGAAACCTGGAGACGGTCGTCAAGAAGAAGAAGAAAGCTAGTTGCTATGCTAGCTTAGCTTCCCTTTAGAATGAGTGGTTGAAGCAACACAGTTACTTTTATATCCTTTTAGCCCGTGTTAATCCATAAAGTAGTATCCCTGGCAGAGCCCCCGTCTCCTAAGAGGGACTTAAACTGTGAGAAAAGGCAGTTTTAAACGCTTCCATGGAACTGGAGGTTGGCTACCGCAAGGAGGATTCTGTAGTAGCCATCTTGATCATTATTATCATTATTCAGCGGTTGGGCGGTGCGTAACAGCAATTGACCAATAGGGGAGCGGGAACAGCGTTTGACCAATAGGAGAGCCAGAACACGCCCACCTTACAGATACGCGCCAACGTCTCCTTTTGCTTTTAGCCTGTGTTAATCCATAAAGTAGACAAACGATGCAACTCTTTTATAAACTTTAAAGGTGGTGATTTGAGACAAATACTGATACAACTAATTGAATGTATACTCTGTATATGTACCTATGTACCCCTGATGTCAATGTTTTGTTTGTTTATAATATAAAGGAACAAATAATTCCATAAAGATGTGTTTTAAACGCTTCCATTGAACTAGGTGGTTGTGGTATTCTCATGGGTATTCTGTAGTAGCCATCTTGGTCGTTAATATCAACGGCTGGGCGGTGCATAACAGCGATTGACCAATAGGAGAGCGAGAACACGCCCACCTGACAGATACGCGCGAACGTCGAGAACCGCAGTGACGCGTCCTAAAACCCGGAAGTAAACTCCTTCCGATTCCTTCGTCAAAAACCAATGCAATTTCTCCATAGGATTTTTGAAAATAGCTCGAAATAAGGTCTGTGGTTAACACACATTTAAGAGACGGATCACGTTTTGTTCAGCCGGATAATATCCACAGGTCTACCTACTTTTATAATTTTCGAATCCTAAATCTAGTCGCCGGAAGCAAAATGCTAACGTTATGCTATAAAGCAGGGTCGCTGCTTCAACGTCACGCCAACTTAAGATCCATATTCAAAACTACAGATTCAACATTTGAAGCGTATGTTTCTATGGTTTGTTTTAACCGTTTGCAAGAGCGCATGTACTTGCTTTCAAGCAGAACAGGGTAAACAAACTTAGCGGGAGTGTTTACGTGTTCGGTGTAATGACGTAAAACGGCCTCGACAACTTCTGTAGTCCTATTCAGCCACTTGTTAACAACCATCATTTTTCAGACACGTAAACTCTTCAAAAATCACCAGCGGGGTCACTGCTGATGTATTTAATGTCGTAGAACAAAACGAGATCTGTCTCTTCAATTTGTGTCAAACACAGACCTTATTTCTAGATATGTTCCAAAACCCTATGGAGAGATGCCATTGCTTTTTGTCGAAGGAACCAGCAGTGGTAAAAATGCTAACTGTACTATTTACCCCTAGATTCAGGACGATTAGGACGCGTCACTTCGGTTCTCTGAGCCCATGTTGATTCATAAAATAGACAAACTATACAACTTTTTTATAAACATTAAAGTTTGTTTTTTATAAGGTTGGGAACATTTTGCATTCACAACAAGAAATGGTCTGACAAATATCTCACAAATATTAATTCTGTCATGCTATACATGTAATCTACCTTTATTCTTGGGTACACTATGATAAGTCTAGTTATGGTTGACCAGACTTACACTTAGTTTTGAAATGGTCCACCTAATTAGCCAGTCAGTGTAAACAAAGAAACCATGACAATTTAGGTTACAGATTCAAGATTTAAAAAATGCCTTCTGGGAATGAAATATAAATTATGGACATTATGCATACTGCTGATTATTTCTAGTCATTTAGTAATATTGTTATGACATTTGGCATGGGCATCATGTCTATCCATTCTTGCCTTTTCAAGTTTATAATTTAAACTCCATGAAAATAGTTTACTGTCTTTTAAGTTGACCAGTCTCTGATTTATATATCCTACTTTTTAATGCCGTTTTAATTCTATTTTCAGATGTTTATATTTTAGTATTGTTTATTTCTACTCTTCTGCTTGTGTGCAATGCCTTGTTTGTTGCTGCTGAAACGCAAACATTTCCCAATGTATCTTGTTTGCAGTGCAAGCTTGTCCATGCAATAGAGCTCCACCTTAAACTACGTTGCATTTCATGAAAATACACCAAAGATTAAGTATAGAATATAAATTCCCTTCTTCCAGTGGGAGAGAACTCGCTGCTATATAGACGAGTTTCTCCTTCCTGATAACAATTAGCAATTTTCTGTACATCTGTAAGTTATATACCCAAGCTATTCAACTGGCGCCCCGGGTGATATTTACTGGCCCTTTGAGTGTAATGTTAATCTACTTTTTTTGGGCCAGAGGGTGTTACATTGAGAAATAGAGGGGAAGAAATTGCCTGAAAACTTCAGTGGGGTTTCGAACCCACCTATTAGCTACTGTCGTGACAACGCCTGTCATTGATTGCACCTCTGTGTGAAATTATTTGAGTTCACCTAAATTAAATCAAATGATGTTGATGGTTGAATCAGCTTCACGTGTCGGCCTACTGAGTTCTGAACTTGCCATTTAGATCTAGAAAGGCCTTGGGGCCATGTTGTTTGAAACGCAATATATGCACTCCACTATGCTGTTGTAGTATTTACTGTATCTGAAGCTCTTAATATGATCATATCTCAAGCCATCTTTTTCCCGGCCCCTTGCTTTGGATCATCTTCATCAACCGGCCCCATTCCAAACTTATTGAATAGCATTGCTATATACCATCATATGTATACACAGCATGTCTATGCTCCTGTAGTGTAAGCCTATATTCCTGCTACTGCAGTATTTTTTGACTTTAACATTTTAATTATCCAGATTTGATTGTATTGTTTATATATAGCATTTTCAATTTTTTTTTAATCGTTTTCCATTTTTTAAGTATTTTAATGTTGAACCCACTGCTTCTGAAGCAGAAGTTTCCTAAATTGGGATTCATAAATCTATGTGTAACTGTCTGCTGTTAAATACCAACCACCTATGTTCAATATATATAGATGCCGTTAATAACTGTAATATATACCTGGCTGCTAAATCCTAAGAACCGTTACAGGATGTATTTTTTTTAATTATGAAACTTTTTATTATATCTTAGTAATTTTTTGTAATGCATGTCACATATGTAACATGGAGCTGACTGTGGCTATGGTTCCTGCTGTAGCTGCACACAAGGTGTTCTGATTCTCTATAAATTCCCTTCTTCCAGTGACGCGCCCTAAAACCCGGAAGTAAGCTGCGCATGAACAAAATGTGATCCGTCTCTTCAATTTGTGAATATTTTTTTTGTCGAAGGAACCGGAAGTGGTAACATGCCAACTTACTTCCGGGTTTTAGGCCGCGTCACTGGCACTCTATACCCATCCTCATTATCCAACAGTTGTTGGGAAAATGTCAAATAAATCAATAGAAACCAGTCAAAGTGTGAAAACACCATTTTATTGTTGCTAGTCTGTTTAAGACCAGTCAGCGGTGGCACCTCCCCACTCAGTAGCCTGAGCGGTGGGAGCAGTGGACCAGTCCTCTGTGGCGGGCTGAGTGCTCCAGTCCTCTGCAGGGGGAAACACATCAACGAGTTAGCGTCATGGAGTCAAAGAAACATTAAAAATAATCTTGAATTTTGTAAATTAATTAGGAAATCAAACGTACGTTTCTCACCTGGCTTGACCGCCGCGGCAGCTGGAACAAGGGAAACAGAGACAGGTTAGAGACAGACAAAGTACAAAAGCTTATTCATTGAAATACCTACAAAATATCGTATGACTTGTGTATGGTTCTCATATTCACACAAGTGTCATTTCATTTAAAGTACAAGTGTAGTATGTTGATCTTAAAGTTCGCCATTTTTATGATTTTAAGCAGTCGCTTTTATGTTGATCTCGTTTTTTTTATTTAAAATTATTAAGGTATTGGCTTTAAATCAGCCCAAAGAGTTTTTGGCCTCTTCCTGCTCTGTGGTTCAAGGCTTTTGTTGTCAGAGCTACTGTGTAGACATGTCAATGAAAAGCTGAGGTCACAGGCTCCTCCTCCTCCAACAGGGCAACGCCATAACGGATCAAATAGTGCAAGTAAATACAATAAAATAGACACATTATTTGTTATGTATTATTAATAAAGTTAAATAATAGTGTGGTTACAGTAAACCAGCGTTCTTACCTGCTGGGAACTGCTGGATGGGCACAGATGGAACAGCGACTCCCTCGGACCAGTCGGCCACCTCGGGCTGCGTGAACTCGGCTGCAGGAGCGCTCCATTCGCCCTGGAACTCCTCCTTTCCAACAGCCTTCTCCGCCGCTGCCTGCTCCTCCTTCTCAATCTGTAGCGAGGAAATGGGCATCGATTAGATCTCAAGTAATCCTAAACATTTTTTAGCCATGTTGTGTAAGCTTTTTTATTATTATTATTATTATTATAGGCTCATTTCATTATACAGATGGAATATAAACTCGTGTTTTGAGGTGCAATCTACGGAAACAACCGGAACCTAGCCTATATTATTCCAATACATTTATTTATATTTGCTAATATGGTTCTAGGACTAGATTAGATGCGTCTTATTGATCCTCTAACTTTGCCTTCTTTACCTGCTATGTCACTTTGGCTGTAACACTTAACGTACACTCTCCAATACATTCTGAAAGCTTCTTTCAGTCGCCCTGCGTTTGTCTCACCTCCTCTGGATCTCTGTAGAAGTACAGATCGGGCATGACCTCCCATGGGTGCTCCCTGGAGATGGTTCCCCTCATCCTGAGCACCTCCCTGGACAGCATCCACCACATCAGACCAACAGAGTGGTGACCCTGAAACACAGCCATATCAGTTATAGATCACAATGGGAAAAACACAACTTTCATTTAATATCCAGAGCCATGAAGAGCTACGTAACATTTTGTAGCAGACCTTTACCCCGAAACCCAGAGTGGTGTAGAGAGAGGGGGTTAAAGGCCGAGCTTTTTTATTTAGCACACGTCTTACACCCAGCACATCATAGACAGGACAGGCAGGGCTCTAACGGTATGCAAGATGCACAGAATTGACAACGTACGACAGGTACTTGTGTTTTCCCTCACCTTGTTGTTACAGGGGATGGCGATGTCCACGTATCTCAGTGGAGAGTCGGTGTTGCACAGAGCGATGGTGGGGATGTTGACGTAGGAAGCCTCAGTCAGTGGCTGATGGTCGGCACGGGGGTCTGTGACGAGCAGGAGGCGGGGCTCCCTGAAAGCAGCCTGGATCTGATTGGTGAAGGTACCGGGGGTGAAGCGCCCGTGGAAGGTTGTGGCTCCGGTGGCAGAGGCGAACTTAAGCACGGCCCTCTGAGACAGCGAGAAAAAAAGCAAGTTACACTCAGAACTCAGATTAAATATCATTATTATTTTACAAATCTTAAATGTGGCACAGGTCACTATCAAACGCCAGTCATTGGACGTCGTCCTCATGGTGTTAGCGAAAACCTGGCCAGATCACTTTTGCACACTTCCGACACCAGAACACCGACATCAGTGCCCGGCTTTAATTGAGTGCTTATCACAGTTCATTTACTTCTGTCCCACAATGTTTACATGCAATCACTACAGTACACCAGGACAGTCCTTTAGACCGTTCACTGTACCTGTCCAGTGTTCCTGGAAGAGATGACGCACACATCGGCCGGGTTTTCAATGGCAACGATGGCCCTGGCAGCGAGCAGAAGCTTCTCCCAGGTCTTCTTCAGGTTGACAATGTACACACCTGGGGTTTAAAGGACAACAAAGAGACATTAAGAGCTTTGTTGACAGTTAGAACACGTTAGAGGATCATTACTGGTGCAGAGAGCTTTGATTCTGCTTAATCTGTTCCAACACTCACCGTCACTTTTTCTTTTGTAGACATACTGGTCCATCTGGAAGTCCAAGTTGGTACCTCCCAGATGGGTGGATGCTGCGAGGAATTTAAGGACATCCTCTTCCTTCATTTGAAGGACATCTAGACCTCCGGACATCGTGACCACTTTCCCTGCGCAACGATTTATGGAAAAGCTGAGGAAAGGAAGAAAAGCTTGGTGAGATAAAGTAAAAGTCCTGCACTCAAAATGTTACTCAGGTAAAAGTGGAAATTACCAAATCAAAAAAGTACTAATTATCACAACTGGCCCTTTTACGAATATATTATATCACTGGAGTTACATTTGTGATGCATTCTTGCGTTCATCATTTTAGTTTAGAAGCTGTTAAAGGATGTGGAAACATCTTTTTTAACTGTCAGATACCTCCATCCATAATTGTACATTCAAGAATACATTTTTGTATTCATAAAATTAACCTGCAAATGTAACTACACTTTTGAAACAAATGTAGTAAAACAAAAAAGTACAATATTTGCTGCCAAAATGTCGGCAAGTAGAAGTATAAAGTTGCATAAAATCAATACTCAAGTACCTCAATTGTAAGTTAGTAGAGTACTTGAGTAAATGCACTTAGTCGAACTCTGCATCTGGGAGCTATGGTGTAAATATTAGCTTCCTACTAACAGGGCACTAAAACATTAACTTCTGACATCCGGGGTACAGCATATGTAGACAAGCTGCAAATGCACACTGTTATTCTTACACATAGAATGGTATAAAGCAAGTTTAAATGTGTATAATGGAGGGAGGCTGTGGCGTAGTGTACTAGTGCATTGGTGTTCGGATCAGGGGTTAGGTTAGCAAGACACTTCACCCTAAATTGCTCCTGTGGGGATTGCCCACAGTATTGAGTATGCAAGTCGATTTGGATAAAAGCGTATAACAAGTAACATGTAATGTAATAATCAGTCAGCTGCGACATTTGTTCGCCAATAATTTTTTGTTCAGGCGCTACGTGAAACCCTCCGGTATGAGCGCGTGTCAACGGCTAGCACGTTAGCAGTAACATTAGCAATGTCTACTTTGGGATATTTGAAGTCAATAAACACGATCAATGTTGGTTTTTTCGGCACTATTTGGTGCTATATAAACTGCCGTTAGTTACTTGCTCTTTTTAAGGCGTCGATTAAAAAGGTTTATTGGCGAAATAGTAGCGTTAAAAACTCACCACGAAACAACGCCGTATGGAGATCTAACCAAACGGTGAAAAGAGGGAGTCTGGAGGAAGTGACGTCGCATAAATACCAGATTTCCAAGCCTGTGATTGGTTAGTTTTTGAAAGTGTAGTTATCTGAGTTTTATTTAACTAAAATTGTTGTTTTTTTTGCAACATTTGATATATGTTGTATACTTTCATGTAATTATTAAACCAATAAATACTGGAGACATTTTGAGGAAGCGACATTGGTGGTTGAAATATTTGTGCTAAAGTAATCAAATTACTCGTTTTTTTTTGTTTTGGAAGTAATTCTGTGAGTTACCCAATCCCCCATATGCTTCACCGTCTCTTCCACTTCCACATCATATATTTAAAAAAATTTTGGATTCATTTGAAAGGTTTTATAGCAAAAAAACGAGCCTTAAAAACTCACCACGGTGAAAAACAGAGCCATGGGAGGAAGTGACGTCGGATAAATACCTGATTTACAAGCCTGTGATTGGTTGGTTTTCATGAAAGGAGGCGGGAGTAGTTCTGTGAAGTATTTTTTTGTTCAATTTAATGCTTCTGTAAAATGGCCAATAGATGGTGTTGTTTTGCCACTATGAGGTCCATGAGGTAACCACAGGTCAGTGTGTGCTCGGATGGTTATCCCATATTAAGACAATGGCGATGGAAAGACCATATTAAGACAATGCTGAGACGCTGCCTCCTCGGTGAAAGACTGACCTGTGGAGCAACGCTATTTACTCGAGATAAAGAGTTCCAAGGGAACATTATATCTACACAATTTCACAACGAGTTGAGAAATATGTCCTGTCTTATTTGCAATTTGTATGATACTGAAATAGTGACCCCATGCTGAGTTCAATCAATTCAATAGTCTTCTTAGTGGTATTACATATGAGCAAGCAAGACACTGAATGAAATTAATCAATATTAAAGTGAGTAACTAATAGAATACATGCTCGTTAGATATATATCTTTATATTGTTGATATTTATACATTCACTGTATGTTTTATGTTTTTTTAACTCATGTGAAATTCGTTTTGGATCATCTAATCTAGTCCTAGAAATATATTAGCTAATATAATAAAAGAATATAGCCTATGTTTAGGTTATATGTCAGAATGTATAATCAGAATGGGTTTATTATTATAAGTAGGCTTACACATACGAGGTCTATGTGGTGCAGACAGAGACACAGAAAGAAGAGTATCAAACGTAACAAACGTGTAAAATAAAAATAGGACTGTTATGAAAGCTATTTTAAAAAACTATGTTAAAACTATTATAACAGATTAACAATATTTAGGTATGACTACTATGTTTAAAGCAGAGAGCTGTGCTGATTTAAAAGAGGTATAGGTAGTTCAGCTTATATTTTTGGTACTATTCATTGTACTAATTTTAATGTGGGACTGACAGGCAGGTGGGTCGGTCAATTTTGTGTTGATTCAAACATTTGCTTTGGGTCAAAGCCAAGGACACGAGAGGCGATGGATCCGACAAATAAGGCTAAAAAAGAAGGAGTGGAGTGTGTGTCACACGGTCAGAAAACATGTTATTGAGTTGAGTTCTGGGAAAAGATGTGGGTTTTCGAAACATATAGAATCACTTGGTAACTCCCAAGACAGATAGCTGATTTAGTTTAGTCACTGTTCATCATTATGTCAAATATGCACTTATCAGGGTTCATACACTTTTTCACCAATGATTTTCAATGACTTTTCCATGACCTTTACCTAATTTTCCATGACCAAAAACATTACTCTCTCAGCGGTACCACTGAAAATGGTTTATTTGAACTTGGAACAGGAAAATAAGGTCTGCATATGAAACATGTTGAGCCTAAAACAAATCACATAGTAGGCTTATAGCTTCTACACGCTAAAACAACTCAAATCCATCACCAGCAAAATACCTTGTCAGTTAAATGCCATTTTACGTTTCATTGCTATACGATACAGTATTTACATTACATTACATTTAGCTGACGCTTTTATCCAAAGCGACTTACAATAAGTACATTCGACCAGGAAGACACAGCCCAGAAGAAAACAGAATCATAAAGTACATCAGGTTTCATAGAGCCAAACATTTCAAGTGCTACTCAGCTGGCTTTAGAGGAGCCAGTCCTTTATTAGTATATAAGTGCTTTATTAGTAATTCTATCGCTCGAAGTGGAGTCGAAAGAGATGAGTTTTCAGTCTGGAAGGTGTGTAAGCTTTCTGCTGTCCTGATGTCAATGGGGAGCTCATTCCACCATCTTGGAGCCAGGATAGCAAACCCACGTGTTTTTGCTGATGGGAACTTGGGTCCCCCTCGCAGCGAGGGTGCAGCGAGTCGTTTGGCTGATGCAGAGCGGAGTGCACGCGCTGGGGTGTACAGTTTAACCATGTCCTGGAATTTATTTATTTATTTATTATCATTATAGTGATACTATGACTATTTCAGTGATTAGATAAAATATAAATTATATTTGATGCAACTTTAGTTACATTTCCAAGACTTTTCCAAAACTTTGGGAAAAATATGGTTTTCCATAACTTTTCCAGGGCCTCGAATTAGCATTTTGAATTTCCATGACTTTTCCAGGTTTTTAATGACCCTGACTTATAATACACTCGTGTACAACTATACAGAGCAGAAGAGGAAGATGTTCTGCAGATAGTTTGCCCTTAATAACCTCAAGTCTTACTTTACTTTCTGTTATTATGTCACCGCTCCGCCTCTGTCTCTCAGCCGGCCTGTGATCAGGGTTCGGACTTCACGCTAATCTATATGACTTTCTAATCTCTCGCGGGTGAATTTGACACCACAGCTGAACGTGTTACACAGACCAGTCACACATTGTTATATCATAAATGAGAAAAATCATACTTGAGTTTTTCTGAAACATTTAACCCTCCTGTTGTCTTCGGGTCAAATCTGACCGAAGTACTACTTTCATCAAGTACTACTTTACATTCGATTGCATTAAGGCTTCATGATATCCTTCACAGGAGACATTTGAACATATAAATGGTTGATCACCACTTTCTTTGAATTTTGGATGATTTAGTCAACTTTGTAACAGCCATGGTGTTCCCGGTCTCTCACACACGCACACACACACACACACAAGATTTGACACATTGTCCGCTCTTATGTGCCCCTCCCCCCACATGGATCACACCTGGCACACGCAGTACATGTTCAGTGTTCTTTGTATATTTACTGCAGTGTTTCATGTATACCAGTACTCTGATACAATATGTACAGTTTGAAAGGGTGTTAAATTAAATGTGGTGATGATTAATGGTTTATGTGTTAATGTAATAGCAGTTAAAACAGGACCGGTCAAATTTGACCGAATACCAAAGTAAGGGGGGGGACGGGACGAACACAATAGGAGGTGATTATGCACTTTGGCATTGGTTCTTCTAATTCAGTAACCAACATATTATAATAACCTACAAAATAAAGATACAGTTACAATATACAGTATTTAATTTGAGCTTCTGTTGTAACTATATTACATATATTTTTCTAGCTTGCACCCACAGGCTGTATATATAAAGCTTGCACCATTATTTTACTCTTTACACTGTTCTGTATTTAACTTTAATTTCTGTTTTCATTTAGTCTCTATTTGAGAAGTATATAGTTGACTTATTGCTGCATTGTACCTGGACCATTGTCTTGCAATCTACTTTATTGAATTCTTCTTGCAGTAGTTTTATTTCTTTTTGAGTATATTGTATTGTTACCGGAGACTGGGACTTACACTGCCAACAACTACGCTATAACTTATGTGTATATATGACAAATAAAGCCTTTTGAATCTAAAGTGTGTATGTGTAGCTAATTCCTGGTATTGCACACAGACTAAACGCTGATTTAAAATAAGCTGAAGTTTAGTCTGCCGTGTCGCAGTGACCGAGTCATGAGTCTCAGCTCCATATCTGACTCAGAGGTCAGCCTGATACGCTGATAACAAGGATCATCAGGATCCATGCTCCGAATGAATGTTACTGTGCTTTCTTAAACAGCCTCCATAAAGAGAGCACCTGTGAAGGATGCTTGAAAGAAAACGTCAGACAAGAATCAGGGTGTTTTAAGGCAGTTTAAGTCAGAATATAAATAACACTGTTGTTAGAAAAGCGTGACATAACAGCAGGGGTTAAAGTGCATTATGCGACTTAAAGGTCCCGTGTCATGGCCATTTCCACTGATCATAATTCCATTGTTCAGGTCTACTAGAATACATTTACACTGTGCAATGTTCCAAACTCACATTGGTTTCTCAAACAGCATCTCTGTATAGTATGTGTATTCACTCTCTCCACTAAACGGCACATTGCAGCTCTTAGAAGACCAGCACAACAAGTCTTATAAACAAACAAATACATTAAAAATACATAAACACGGTCTTCATCTGTTGTTGGGTTAAAACAAATAATACATTAAAGAAGTCGTAGAAGCGAAACACTTTGAGGCGCTGGAGGAAATGTCATACCTGGAACTGGAAAAAATATCTTAAGCATGTTTTTGGACACTCGTCTCATCTTGTACTATATTTCCGTCTTGGTCAAAAAACCAACCAAATCCTGCACTCTGATTGGCTGATTCGCTCAAAGTGCATTTTGGAAGGAAATCCATTTCACAGTCTTCTTAAAAAAAAGTTTGACAGTGACTTCTGACTGTCTGTACTCAGTGATTTGACTTCAGGCACTTATTTCTTCTTATTTTCAGGATTTCAGTCCAAATCTGGCCATCATCTGCTCGTACACGGTCCAGGCCATGGCGGCCATCATGGTCCTCCTCAGGGCTCGAGGTACGGCTCCTCTGAAGAAGCCCTGCAGTTTTTGCTCCTGAGAGAGAAGAGAGAGATCCATGATGGTGAATAACATGATGGTGTTTAAAGAGTCCTCTCCTGCTGATGTCCAGGTGTATATCAGTATGTAGTGTATCTACTTTAAAGAGTCCTCTCCTGCTGATGATCAGGTGTATATCAGTATGTAGTGTCTCTACTTTAAAGAGTTCTCTCCTGCTGATGTTCAGGTGTATATCAGTATGTAGTGTATCTACTTTAAAGAGTCCTCTCCTGCTGATGTTCAGGTGTATATCAGTATGTAGTGTATCTACTTTAAAGAGTCCTCTCCTGCTGATGTTCAGGTGTATATCAGTATGTAGTGTATCTACTTTAAAGAGTCATCTCCTGCTGATGTTCAGGTGTATATCAGTATGTAGTGTCTCTACTTTAAAGAGTCCTCTCCTGCTGATGTTCAGGTGTATATCAGTATGTAGTGTCTCTACTTTAAAGAGTCCTCTCCTCCTGATGTTCAAGTGTATATCAGTATGTAGTGTCTCTACTTTAAAGAGTCCTCTCCTGCTGATGTTCAGGTGTATATCAGTATGTAGTGTCTCTACTTTAAAGAGTCCTCTCCTCCTGATGTTCAAGTGTATATCAGTATGTAGTGTCTCTACTTTAAAGAGTCCTCTCCTGCTGATGTTCAGGTGTATATCAGTATGTAGTGTCTCTACTTTAAAGAGTCCTCTCCTCCTGATGTTCAAGTGTATATCAGTATGTAGTGTCTCTACTTTAAAGAGTCATCTCCTGCTGATGTTCAGGTGTGTATCAGTATGTAGTGTCTCTACTTTAAAGAGTCCTCTCCTGCTGATGTTCAGGTGTATATCAGTATGTAGTGTCTCTACTTTAAAGAGTCCTCTCCTCCTGATGTTCAAGTGTATATCAGTATGTAGTGTCTCTACTTTAAAGAGTCCTCTCCTGCTGATGTTCAGGTGTATATCAGTATGTAGTGTCTCTACTTTAAAGAGTTCTCTCCTGCTGATGTTCAGGTGTATATCAGTATGTAGTGTCTCTACTTTAAAGAGTCCTCTCCTGCTGATGTTCAGGTGTATATCAGTATGTAGTGTCTCTACTTTAAAGAGTCCTCTCCTGCTGATGTTCAGGTGTATATCAGTATGTAGTGTCTCTACTTTAAAGAGTCCTCTCCTGCTGATGTTCAGGTGTATATCAGTGTGTAGTGTATCTACTTTAAAGAGTCCTCTCCTGCTGATGTTCAGGTGTATATCAGTATGTAGTGTCTCTACTTTAAAGAGTCCTCTCCTGCTGATGTTCAGGTGTATATCCGTATGTAGTGTCTCTACTTTAAAGAGTCCTCTCCTGCTGATGTTCAGGTGTATATCAGTATGTAGTGTCTCTACTTTAAAGAGTCCTCTCCTGCTGATGTTCAGGTGTATATCAGTATGTAGTGTCTCTACTTTAAAGAGTCCTCTCCTGCTGATGTTCAGGTGTATATCAGTATGTAGTGTCTCTACTTTAAAGAGTCCTCTCCTGCTGATGTTCAGGTGTATATCAGTATGTAGTGTCTCTACTTTAAAGAGTCCTCTCCTGCTGATGTTCAGGTGTATATCAGTGTGTAGTGTATCTACTTTAAAGAGTCCTCTCCTGCTGATGTTCAGGTGTATATCAGTATGTAGTGTCTCTACTTTAAAGAGTCCTCTCCTGCTGATGTTCAGGTGTATATCCGTATGTAGTGTCTCTACTTTAAAGAGTCCTCTCCTGCTGATGTTCAGGTGTATATCAGTATGTAGTGTCTCTACTTTAAAGAGTCCTCTCCTGCTGATGTTCAGGTGTATATCAGTATGTAGTGTCTCTACTTTAAAGAGTCCTCTCCTGCTGATGTTCAGGTGTATATCAGTGTGTAGTGTATCTACTTTAAAGAGTCCTCTCCTGCTGATGTTCAGGTGTATATCAGTATGTAGTGTCTCTACTTTAAAGAGTCCTCTCCTGCTGATGTTCAGGTGTATATCAGTATGTAGTGTCTCTACTTTAAAGAGTCCTCTCCTGCTGATGTTCAGGTGTATATCAGTATGTAGTGTCTCTACTGTGACATATCTCCATGCTTTAATGTCAAAAAGCTCTTCACGTACAATGTGTTGGAGCTTTAGCCAATAGGAGCATGATTGTTACATAGTGATGTCATTATGTTCAGGAAGTAAACAAAGGAGTCCAATGGAGGCGTTTCGGGTTGACATTAGGCTTTGTGTTCATTTCAATAATAAATAAAGCAGATTAAATGACAGTTACCCTGTAGATGTGTCTGATGGCCTCGGCGGTCCTCAGGTGTGTGTTCACCTGAACCCGAGTCTTAACCACGTCAGCCGGCTGCGTGATCAGAGAGGCTAACACCCCCGAGAGCAGCCCGCAGGAGAAGTTATAGAGGGGGGCGGAGGGGGAGGAGCTGATCTCTGGGGGGAGGAGAGAGAGGGGTTTAATACAAAGGAATTCATAATTGAGTAAAAATTAAATAAATTTAATTTTTTTTAACCCAAAGGGAAATACAATTTTGTAAAAGTGTCTTCATGTTAGAATAAAACACTTTTTAAATATTTATATAAACAAAAAAAAGTTAATGTATAATAATGTATATTAACATAAATAAGTGAAAATGTGCAAAAAATATTAAATAAATAGATTTATCCCAATGTGGGAAATTATTTTGTTACAGAAGCAGTGTGTTCAACATTAAAATACAAATACTTAAATAGTGGAAAAGAGAATTAAATGAAAAATAATGTATTTTTATAGTAAAAAAGCTATAAAAATAAATACTTTATACAAACATAATAAATCAAATAATAAAAATGTAAAAACCAATATATTACGATGTATTTGTATATACATATACATATACCTGTCATATGTATACCTGTGGGCAGCGCCGCCTTGGCCTGGCTGTAGAACATGACGTAGATCCCGGAGAAGGGAACGTCTCGGAGCAGCGTCGCCGTGAAGCCGGAGAACAGAGCGGCCGGACCCTCCGTCACACACACACTGCGCAGAGCCCCACACACACTGCTGTACCTGAACTTGCCACACTGAGACACACACACACGGTTAATGGGTAAATGGTGGTAGCTGTGATGTACACACTACACAGGAATAAATAAAACACTACCTTGATTAAAGGTCTCCTATCATGCAAAATGCACTTTCTGATGTCTTTTCTACATCACCATGTGTCCCCGGTGTGTCAGGGAACTCACGCAGAGTCAGAAAATAAAGCCCTCTCTCTTTCCCTCCGTACCCACATCTCTAAAAACGGGGAACAACGGAGCTGATCCAGATTTGCGTCCGATATGACGTAACATCTGAAATGTGGACCCACGGCCCAATCAGAAAGCTGCTATCAGAAACAATGCCCGACTGTTTTGGACGTAATATGGTCGGTGTTTACATTAGCATCGCTAACACTCAGAGCTAACCTGTACTGGAGAGCATGTGTGTGAAGAAGCAGGAAGTAAAAAGGAACTCACCTTGTGGTATAACCGGCAAGAGAGAAAGCCTTTGAGCTCCAGACTGTTTCAGAGAGAATCCTTGATGTGTTTTGGAACAGGATTGCGTTTAATCACATTTAATTAAAAAAGCTTTATACCCAGAATCAGCACTTTAGTAACAGGGCTGGAATAGAGGGATATGAGTGATGTCTAAAATCCATGATCTTTTTGGTATTTTGAACAAACCCTATATCTGAGACCTGTAATATATGCCTAATAAAAGCATGATAGGAGACCTTTAAATCACAGATTCCTCTACGTTTCCCCAACACTCACCTCAAAGCGTGTCTTGATGACGGTGACGGGCAGCATGATGACCCCGGCCACAGCTCGGGCCCCCCCTCCCAGCAGCACCGCCTGCAGGGGCCCCGGCGCTCCGTCCTGGAAGAAGTGCTGCTTCAGAGAGTAGAAGGTGCTGAAGTAGATCCCAACTCCTGGGATGGTGCGGGCGAAAGACTGGAGAGGAGAGAGAATCAGGTTTATTACCAGGTAGGTTGAAACAGACGAGGAATGGTGTCTGTTGGGAAAAAAACTGAATGTTCTCTTCCAATGTGAGAGTAACGTGATAACAAAGGTATCCCAACTGTAGCTGTGAACATGACAGGATGTGTGATTACCTAGAAGAGCATCAGGACTGTTTGAGGCAGACGATAGCTGGGTCATTCTACAGAAAAGGTGGAATCTGGGAGATACAAATCTGCTGAAATATATTCCTTCTAAAAACATCTAAAACCTGTTAAATATCAATAACTAACTTGATGAATCCACAACAAGTAGAGCTTAAAGTATTTTTATACTTTATACAAAGCTTATTTGTAGAGGAACGTCACTGGTGTTACATGTTACCAGGAAGAAGAGGAACACCAGTGACAATTTGGAGAAAACACTACCATTTTAACAAAATGGCTGTCATGTGTCAGACCACATGGCTTCAGTCAATATCAAAATCGTTTAACTCTTCAATACAAAACATGTTCCCATTCAAATGTTCACCCCTAGCGCTATGCAACGAGTAACACTAATGCAGACTTGAAAGACGCACGTACAATTTGAAGATAAATGACACCTTTAAAAACAAAGTAAGAAGTATCTGATTTATGTCTTTGTGCACTGCCTCAAAGGATCTCTTGTTACAGGAGGCACTTCAGAGACAGTACATTACTTCAAAATAAAGCGTTTTGTGTAGCAGTAACACCAATGACGTCATTTTGGGTGACTGACATTTATTGGATATTATTAATAATAATTTACCATTCCAGTGTTATATTTAATGTGTGTAATGTTATGTAAATTAGATTTATTTATTGAATGAAATCTATAGGCTCCACTTCCATGTATGATCAAAGTGACAAGGCAGTTCCTTGAACTTGGCATTTTAAATAAATTGCAATTTACATATAAAACAATTTTTTATATATTTTTTATTTAGTACCATTGCAAAGACAATCTCTATTTATTCAACATATATGATGAATGTGAGTATTAGGTCAACGTCATGTATTTTGGTGTCTGCAAAGGTAAGTGACAGCACTTCCACCTTTTCTGTAGAATGACCCAGCTCTGTGATTAACATGATGATTCAGCCTCTATGGAGAGAGACATCAAGCATGCTCATTTCTGACGTGGAGCTAATCTGAAGTAAACATTGAATACTGCTTTCTAGTCCTCCATCTTGTGACTGTGTAACTCCCTCTCTTGGATATCAGCATGTGAAGGACACTGCTCAGGAACTAGTTGATGCTCTGTATGTGATGACTCCTTCCATTCTGGAGAGGATCAGAAATACATGGATCCTGAGATTGAAGCTCAAACCGGGGACCAGGGAGATCTTTCTAACAGTAGTAGTAGTTATGGTGTTAGTAGTATAAGTTGGAGTAGTAGTAGTTGTATTAGGAGTAGTAGTAGTTGTATTAGGAGTAGTAGTAGTTGTATTAGTAGTAGTTGTATTAGGAGTAGTAGTAGTTGTATTAGGAGTAGTAGTAGTTGTATTAGTAGTAGTTGTATTAGGAGTAGTAGTAGTTGTATTAGTAGTAGTTGTATTAGCAGTAGTAGTAGTAGTTGTATTAGGAGTAGTAGTAGTTGTATTAGGAGTAGTTGTAGTTGTATTAGGAGTAGTAGTAGTTGTATTAGTAGTAGTTGTATTAGGAGTAGTTGTAGTTGTATTAGTAGTAGTTGTAGTTGTATTAGGAGTAGTAGTAGTTGTATTAGG
>CADEHL010001053.1:1279412-1353811 GCA_902827135.1 Harpagifer antarcticus | reverse complement strand
TTTTTTTTTTGGTGCTTTGTGCATTAATGTAATCTAGGGTCCTTTGGTGGTAGGTGCTGTGTCAGCGGGGGTCCCGGGTCAGAACAGGGAGAATCTGAATATGTGGACATTTATTCTAAGACTTTTAATAATACAGAGGGGTGGAGGGTTGAAAAGGAAAGATTAGAGATGTACTAACCGGTGAAACTCCTTTCCAAAGTCCCAGCAGCCTCTCTGTTCGCACCACGCTCAGAAACACCGTCATCATCCCCACCCGGCCAGATCTGAGAGAGGAGGCAGACGGGATAAATAATGGGACCTAATGAATACCCTCCACATGCTGCATTTTGATAATAGTCACTATATTTCTCAATTCTGAAAGCAGGTAGAGATCGATATACCGTTTCCCACAATTCCTATATATATATATATATATGTTTTTATATTCAGGATTGTGGGAAACGGTATATCGATCTCTCTGTCTGTATAAACACATTTCCCATAATGGAGGATTTTGAAAACCCTCTTTTGAAAAAGTCCCTATATTTTAGGTTTTACTTTCAATCTAGCAGTGTGGGGGTCCGGCAGTGTGGGTGTCCGGTGCCTTGCTTTAGGGCACATTGTTAGTGCCCAGGAGGCAAACTAGCAACTTTAAAAAAATCACACTTCCTGTTTGTCCGATTGGGGACTTGAACCAGCGACCCTCTGGTTCCCAGGCCCACTGCTGCGTGAGTGTGTCTCTGTGTGTGTGAGTGCCTGTGTGCATGTGTTTGTGAGGGAGTGTGAGTGAGTGAGTGAGTGTGTGTGTCTGTGTGTCTGTCTGTCTGTGTGTGAGTGTGGCTGTGTGAGTTTCTGTGTCTGTCTGTCTGTGTGTGTGTGTGTGTGTGTGTGTGTGTGTGTGTGTGTGTGTGTGTCTGACTCACCCTGGCAGCCCCCCCCTCTGCAGAGTCTGCAGTCTGGTCTTCACCAGGTCCAGCGGCTGGAAGAGGATCGTGGAGCAGGTCCCGCTGACGGAGCCACACATGAAGGCTTTGAGGGCCGGGTGAACCTGAGGGGGGGGAGACAAGGGGGGAGGAGACAACAGAGACCGTTGAGCAACATGTTAGGATAGATCTGCAGGTGACTCTGATTTGTATTTCACGTGCATCTGAACACATGATGAACTAATGAAAAGGTCACACAGAGATTCTGTTTCTCACCATCCCAGAAGATCAACATATGAAAAATAAATATATACACATACACACAGAGGTGGGAGAAGTACTCAGATCTTGTACTTGAGTAAAAGTAGAAGTACTAGAGTGTAGGAATACTCTGTTACAGTAAAACTGGAGACAAGGGGGGAGGAAGTGAAAGAAAGGGGAGAGAGGGAAGGATATAAGATGAGATAGGACTTTATTCATGCCGAAGGAAATTGTTGTGCCAGAGTTACAAAGATACAACGAACACAGCAGCACAATAATAATAAAACTGCCCACTAACAGAGCAATTCAATAACTACAGCAAACACAGACGGTCATCATGAATGGAAATATTAACGGTATTTAGTAGAGCAGAAAGACAAGATGGACCTGTGTTAACACTGTGGGGAAAGTCAGTAGTTCAAACAGCAACAGATTAGAGATTAATACAATGAAAAGACACAAATACAATTTTATAGTTAAGTAACTTTAAAATAAGAAATTAATTCAAATGAACATATATACATATTTGGAGACATTGAAGCCTATTGACATTTCATTACACAACGTTTTTCGAGTATTGTTTATGATTATTTTCAAAGCGTCTACACACAGAAATTAAATCATGTCTACTTCTGTAACCGCACACTCTTTCTCCCTAAACTAAATTACCTAGCAGCCTTTCTTTTATTGCCGCTCTTTAAAACCACCTGAAGACTTTCCCTTTGCTCTGAAAAAGGGTAAGAAAAGTCATCAGATTGACGGTAACCCTTCAGAGAGGATGAGGTGCAAATGGGCAACCAAAAAGATCCTTCTGCTCTTATTTCTAAAGACTGCGGCTGGTTTCTGAAGCATTGAATGGTCTCGTGCTGAACGACGGACCCCCCCAGGACTCTTAGGTCTTAGAGTCAGAACTGAACATGGAGACGTTCAGTTCTGATGCTCCAAATATCTGGAACTCCCAGAAACCTGCAGGTCCTTTTAAATCCAGGCTGAAGACTTTTCCTTTTGCCGCTGCTTTTAAATTGTATTCTTATCTCACACAGCACTGTAACTTTCACTCATGTGTTTCATACCTGTGTTATTCTATAGAGCTTGTTTGTTATTGTCTTTTGAATGACTGTTTTAATGTTTTTCATTTTTGTAAAGTACTTTGAATTGCCTCGGGTTGAAAGGTGCTATATACTTAAGCAATAGCTCACGACAGGCCGTGGTATATGCTCAGTATATCACAGCTAAGGGGCGTGGTTCGGCCCAACTGTATACAGTTGTTCTCAGACGCGGAGGGATACTGACTTGTGAAAAGTAACTACAATTCTACCCGTGGTATACGCTCAGTATATCACAGCTAAGAACCAATCAGATTGCTTGATTTGACTTGTCCGTTTTATAAAAATAAACATGCCTTTAAAAACTACAAAAGTGTAAACAAATACCTCCTTCATTACGACTAATATCAGTTAAACAAAAGGTGTAAATAACTCACCAGAGAAAGTTCCATAGCTCTTCAGGACGATAATTAAAAAACTAAGTCTTCTGTTTTGTCTTCTTGTGTCAATCTGCTCAAACGTTCCCACACCTTAAACACATGTACAATAAAACGAGGTTTCAGTGAGAAGGTCACACAGTGAGCAGCTGATCTGTGAGGGTCTCTGTTACAGGGGATGAAGGAGCATGAGCTTCTTATCAGACAGACGCACTGACATGCACACATACTCACACACGGGCACACACACACATCACACACACACACACACACGTACTCACACACGGGCACACACACGCATACTCTCACACACACACACACACACACACACACACACACACACACACACACACACACCGTTGAGCAACATGTTAGGGTAGATCTGCTGCAGGAGACTCTGATTTGTATTTCACGTGCATCTGAACACATGATGAACTTATGAATGACTGCTAATCTACTCAGTAGCTAAATAACTATTTATTTGACAAATTACATCATAGGGTTTGTTTGAGATAAGATCAGAATACAAAAATATTCTATGATTATACGAGACTTTTAAAAAGAGTAATTCTACACAATGAGTACTTTTCCTGAGTACGTGTTGCTGATTATACTTCTTTGTTTTATAGATGTGTAAAAAAAACATTTGTAAAATCAAACGACTTGCAAATAAACAAACAATTTCCAAACCAAAAACTAGAGATGAAAATTGATATATAAGTAAATGAAAGTATTTATTTCATTTAGATAGAATTACCATCCCCAAATCAAAACTTGATTTCCAAATGCTTGTATGAAAGTTATTAACAGTAATGTTCATTTATTTACTAAAAAATGTTTTGATGTAAATTGTTTTAATTGTTATATTAAAAATGTAAACACGGATGTGGTCGATGTGTTGACATAAACAATATTTTGAAAAACGAATCTCTATTCTACTTTTATTTAAGTAACATTTTGAACTTTGGACTTTCTTTTTACTTTTAACTTCGATGTGCACTCGAGTAAAGGACATGTTTTGCATCTCAGGTTGTCTGCATCTTACCTGTTCAAATACTCTGCAGAGTCAGGAGTCTGTTGCAGAGACTGGTGTCACGAGTATGACGCAATTTGGTTAATTAACAGCATAATCCTTCAAAATGTACTAAAAAAGTACAAAATAACACGCTGAATAAAACCCAAAAAGCTTGTTTTGAATGCCTCGTGTGATAAAAAGGTCTCAAAGGGTAAAACTAGAGCACAGACTAAATTGAGCTCCACTTTGTCACATTGAAAATGAAAAGTGAACTCTGTGCATTTGGAAACTTAAAAACCAGCCGGTTCCGGATTGTTGACGCTGTGTGATGTAAGCCCCGCCCACCCAGGAGCTGCTGGCTTCTGATTGGCTGAACAGCTTGACGTAATGTCAGTATTAAAACCGGGTCTGTGTACCTTCATTTCAACTGTCTTTCTTTCTTAAACCAGTCAAACGGGAAAGCGGCTACCTTGTCTTTTTAGGTTGAGTTTTCTACGTGAAATAATAAAATAGCGAGAGGATGTTTGGCGCGAGGGACGGGACTCCCTGAAGTAGTTTACAAAATAAAAGCCCTCTTCTTGTAAACACATGGATGTATACACAGAGAACTAACCACACTTGATGTTGGAATAACAAGAGAGGTCTGAGACAGGCTGCCCTCTCAGAGTATACTGAACCAGGCCCATTATTGTAGAGTTAAAACGGGGAGAATTCCAGCAAAGTAGAAATGAAAGTACTTCAAAACTCTTCTCTTTTAAGTACAGTGCTTCAGTATAGGTACCTTCCACCACTGACTACATGAGAGAATACCTAATTATGTCTTCTTTGACTCAAATGTAATAGTTATAGGAACAGAAAAACTACATTTTGTAAGTCATTGTGTTTCATAAAAGAAAGGTGTTTAACAGAAGGCTGTCCTTAAAAGATAAAAGTGCAAGTTTAATATGATTAAATATAACAGTTCTCACCTAAATGTCTTCATCCTTGTTTTACTCACTTTGAGGAGAAACCAGTTCTGACTTGATTGTGTTTTGTTATTAAACTCTGACTGCCCTCTGCTGGAGAAAATACATCATGTCGTAAACCACCACTTCAGCCTCAAAGCAGACACGCTTTGACTTACACGACTAAACTTCAGCTTATTTTAAATCGGCGTTTAGTCTGTGTGCAATACTAGGAATTAGCTACACATCCACACTTTCGATTTAAAAAGGCTTTATTCGTCATATATACACACAAGTTATAGCGTAGTTGTTGGCAGTGTAAGTCCCAGTCTCCTGTAACACTGCGACATACAAGTAAATATAACTACTGCAACAAGAAATAGAAAAGTAAAGGACAATGGTGCAGGTACAATTCATAAATTAAATGAGTTCCCGACTCAGACTGCAAGGAATCTGGGAGTGATCCTAGATAACAACCTGTCCTTCACTGCAAACATCGCTGCTGCAGATACACGCTTTACAACATCAGGAGGATTCGTCCCCAGGTCATTGTTAAAAAATGTCTATTATTATTATTTGTATAATGCACTTTCTGCCTTCCTGTCATTAGGAGTTAGAAATGTAATGGCGATGTAGCAGATTAGATTAGATCCTTCATTATCCTAAACTGCTGGGACATTTCCCTAAAGCCAATACCTTTATATTGTCTACTCTTCACTTCCTGTCAGCATTGATGTACAGAGCCGACAGAAGACCTTGTTTATATTGGCATCATATTGAGAGGTGCAGTGACGCATGTCAAATAATTAACATTAGCTCCACCTTTACTAGCTGTGATGAACACATAATTATAATCCAGTCATTTCATATGGTTATGAAATGAGCCACTGCTCTAAATAATAATGTTATTTGGTACTTTAAATAAACGTTTATGCCAAAATGTCTTTTACTTCGCTATGATTATAAATACAGGACTTTCAGTATGAAATAATAACAAAGACGGCAGGTAGCAGTTTAGAAAGCCTCTTTAATTGCAATAATACCAACATTTCACAACAATGATTCCAGAGGTGCAGAAAGACATTACAAAATAATTGAGCATTTTTTTTTGGATTTCCTTTGCTGTTGTTTTTTTTATTATAAGTGCGATCATTATTTGTATTCTTCTTAATCCGTGATTCCCAACAACAACACATTCCTCTCACTTCCCAGCAGTGTGAGCCGAAAGCACAGCCTGCGGAGGGGGGGGGGTAAACGTCTCCTAACTTCCGAAATCTACCCGGCAACCGAGGACACAGTGCGAGTAATAAGACTTCCCCACCACCCCCTTTACCTTCAACATAAACACAGAGAAATGTAAAAATCAATGCATGTCCAGAAAATGAGAAATCCCTACCCAGAATGCAGCTGCTGCATTTAAGGCCTTAGTGTGCGTGTGCACTCACCACCATGAGTCTCTCTGAAACTTAACCAAGTGGGTTTTTTTAATGTCAAGGCTTTTTTTCTTCCATCAAAACGCCTTCCGTAATTATTTTTGACTTGCCTCTGATTTTTAAGTTTCCGCAAGAAATGTGCGTTACATTTTTAAGCCCATAAGCGTAGTCACGAGTACTAACTGCAGCTAAATCAAGGAGGTAGATTTAACGTACTTTACTTCGTGTGAACGGATGTGTAAATGGGGAATTTGTAAACCTTCCAAAAAATGCTTAAAAATATTTGTTAAATCGAAAGAAATTCAAATATTCTTTATTCCACATTTCAGAATCCATTTTATGGATTTTGTTTCTTTAGAAGCCGATTCATTTAATATTTTTATACATTTCTTTTAATTTTATTTATTGGGTCTTTACTCATACATTTAGCATCCGTTCACAGAAATAACGTTGATCAAATCTACCGCCGCGCTAAGTCGATAGGATACATTCCGCGTATAACCCTTCATTATAATCTGAAGCGAGAGCATAAGCGCTTCCATTCCTTTATAAAAACTCCTGCATAAAATACGTCTTCTATAGATCGAGATATTACTTTGGTCCCCTTCCAGTAGATCGCTCTTCATTAACGTGTACTTCCTTCCTTCCTTCTTCAATTAGAAAAATAGATCCTGGATCAGGACTACCATCATTGGAATGTTTCCTTACAAAAATATCCTTTTTTTTTTGTTGTTTTTCCCAGAGAACGAAACACGAAGCGAACGAAGACATTTGGCCCAGAAATAACGTGTGTGTCGGCACGGCGATTGTCCCGAGTTTACTGTGTGTGTTAAGAATGCATAGATTGTCACAGGACTAGGAGAAAATCTAGTTTTGTGTTCCTCTCCGTTCAGAAGTGTGTGTGTGTGTGTGTGTGTGTTTTATGATGCGGGTGTTTTTAATGATGACTCGGGGTTTTTAAGGCTTGGGGGACTCGGGGGTCTCGCTCTTGGTCTCGCTCTCCTCGTCGCTCTCCATGCCGGTGCGAGGCATGGTGCGGCGCACGGTGAACGGGAGTTCGCCACGTCTGGAATGGAGAGAAGAAAAAAAAGATTAGAATTAAAACTCAAATGCCTCCAGCACGACGCAGGGAGAGGTAAAAACACGATACAATAGAGACAATTACAACAAGATTACAGCTGCTAACAAATGCTGGAAGACCATTGAGACAGGCGCTACCAGAATCACAATCTAAGCACACGTCTTTATCTACTCTATTCAGTGTTTCCGCCAGACCAGGGCTGAGAGGGCGTCCACCCCGAGAGCGTCTATAAGGGACTTGAGCCGTCCCTTATAGGTTAGTGAGTTGATCATTTGGCTCGGCTCTCTTAAAGCGCCGGCTGTTTCGGCTCCCAAACGTCTCTTCATGTTACCACAGTTTACCACGGAGCCTCAGTTTAAATCGCGCACGTTCCGTGTTGTTGTCCCGTAGCAGGCACCTTCGATGTCGGGGAAACGATCTTCAATACTCCGAAAAGAATCCCACCAGACTCCTTTGCCCCTCCAACAGAGGGATGTCCTCGTCCTTTTTCCTTTTCGTCATTTCAAGAGATAAAAACTCTCGATCTTCTCTCTAATTATTAATATTTGTGGACGACCTCGGCTCGAGTTCAGGGCGTCCCGAGCTGAATAAGGGCGTCAAATGACTGCAAGACCCCCCCCCCTGGCGGAAACACTGACTCTATTATTGATTTGTTCTTTTACCCTTTGTTTTATTGGACACTGGTTAGAATTCTGACTTTAATCTCAGAATGTGTGCTTTGGTGTCTGGATGTATACAAGTGGGCATATTTGCTTTATATGTGTTGCAATCAGGGACGCGGGAAGTCAGTCAGAGTTGGGGGTGTGGGGGAGGGGGTGCTAGTGGAGCCTTGCAGCGGCGAAACTCAGTCGCGCTTACACTGCGTGTAGGGAGGGGCGGCCCTGTATAATAACGTCATATTAAATGCAGTCATTTAGCAACAGCTAGTGGGAGCAGTGCATTCATCGGTGTTTGTTTTAATGCTGCCAGTTAGTGGACGGCCTGTGTGATGATGGGACTTCATGCTCCCTAAATGTTTCCCCTGCCTTTCGCCATTAAACCCTGCTTTCGCAAAACTCCCATCTTGTCTGCACTGACGAGCTTCTTCTCTATAGCAGAGCAACAGAAGAAGCACACTGCATTATCACTTTCTCTTATAGTGAAGCTTTTAGGCTGCTTACACTAAAAGCTGACTCAAATAGTAACTCAAAATAAAACTTTTGTATTTATTTGTTTAGTGAACTTTTTAGCGTTGCAGTTACAACTCTCCGCCAACAGATGGGGGTGCTGCAGCCCCCTCAGCCAGCCCCCCCCCCCCCCCCCAGCCAGCCCCCCCCCCCCCCCCCCCCCCCTTCCCTGGTTGCAATTGTGCTTATATATTTAAATTGTACGTTTTCTTTTAATGCCATCAACCTGCAGATTAAAATTAGCCTCCATCTCTAAATCTGGCACATGTACATGCTGGACTCAAGGGCTCGTGTTGATTAATGTGCAGTGTCCCTTTAAAATAAATAAATACAAATGTTGGGGTGTTGTTTCTCACCTGAGTTTGTTCTTCAGGGTGGAGACCTCTCGGGTCATGGAGTCCGTTGACTCCGTGGCGTCCTCCAGCTCTCGCTGCAGTTTCCTCCGGTTGGCGTTGGCCCTCTGAGCCTCCTCCTCCGCCTCCTCCAGCTGGCGCTTCAGCTGCTTCATGCGGGAGTTCAGCTTGTCCACCTGCAGAGAGACACAGTAAAGGAATACTTAATTTTTAAGACGTTAACACATTAAAACAAAACTGTCACCTGAGGCAATACATGACCTGAATATGTTCACAGCAATTAGTCCAGTACCAAAACGGGCTCACAACAAATGTGTGTCGATTCCAGTCTAGCACAAGAGGCTAGTAGAAACATGTATACAACAAATGTAGGGTCCATCTACATTCTATATGATCTAGAGCAGGGGGGTCAAACTCAAATACACAGTGGGCCAAAATTAAAAAATGGGTACTAGTCTGACCTGGTCCTTGTACTGCTCCGTGTTGCGTCTCTCGTCGTCCACCGTCAGGATCACCTCCTTCAGTTTCTTCTCGGTGCGTCTCACCAGCTTAGTGGCTCCCTGTCGCTCTCTGAGGGCAGAAACACAACGTCACACCCTGGAGAGAAACACTGCAATATCAAAAACCTCTACGAACACGGCTGTTTGTGTGAGACTTTGAGATGATGCAACTTTCTTTAAGTGAAAGTGCTCAGTGGATAGTGTGCTGGACTTTGAATCAGGGGATAGCAAGTTCGAGTCCCACTGCATGTTGTTGTGTCGCTGGGCAAGACACTTCACCCCAATTCACTAATGTCTTCTTTAAGAACTCATATATCCATGAGGCTTGTGTGATGACCTAGAAGAGCATCAGGACTGTTTGAGGCAGATGATAGCTCTGTGATTAACATGATGATTCAGCCTCTATGGAGAGAGACATCAAGCATGCTCATTTCTGACGTGGAGCTAATCTGAAGTAACCATTGAATACTGCTTTCTATTCCTCCATATTGTGACTGTGTAACTCCCTCTCTTGGATATCAGCATGTGAAGGACACTGCTCAGGAACTAGTTGATGCTCTGTATGTGATGACTCCTTCCATTCTGGAGAGGATCACAGATACATGGATCCTGAGATTGAAGCTCAAGCCGGGGACGAGTGAGATTATTCAAACACATCTCTATTATTAGCGTGCATATAAAGCAGATGAAATGGTGTGACTGTTACCTGGTCTCCATGTCCAGCTGCTCCTCCAGCTGCACCACCTTGGCCTCCAGGGCGGCCATGTTGGCTTTGTACTTTGACTTGACGGTCCCCTCCAGCTCCTGCAGCTTCAGCTTCAGCTCCTTGTTCTGACGCTCCAGCTGACAGCGAGCGCCCTCCACCCGCTGACAGGTGCTGCGCTCAGACGCCAGCTCCACGTTCATCTGGTCGGACTGGAAACACAGAGGAACACGAGTCAGACAGGGACACCTCACTGAATAATAGAAGGAGCTGAAACTGTCAGATTTGATCACTTTGGGGGAATTCAAGTCCTTCTTAAAAGGACTAAACAAGAAACCATTGGTTGATGTGATTGCTCTTATATCACAGAATTGAAGACGTTTTAAATCGTGCCAATTTTGAATGATTAATAATATTTTCTTTTATTTGCATATTGACTGGATAATGTGCCTTTCATTTGTGTTTTACAGCTGCAATTGTCTGCCTGTATTATTTTGTGTTCATTTGTTCATGCTGCCCAGATAGACGGACAGATGGATAGATAGATAGACGGATAGATGGATAGACGGATAGATAGATAGACGGATAGATGGATAGACGGATAGATGGATAGATAGATGGATAGATAGATAGATCGATAGACGGATAGATAGATAGATGGATAGATAGATAGATAGACGGATAGACAGATAGATAGATAGACGGATAGATAGATAGATGGATAGATAGATAGATAGACGGATAGATGGATAGATAGACAGATAGATAGACGGATAGATAGATGGAAAGACGGATAGATAGATGGATAGACAGATAGATAGACAGATAGATGGATAGATAGATGGATAGATGGATAGATAGATAGACGGATAGATAGACGGATAGATAGATGGATAGATAGATAGACGGATAGATAGACGGATAGATGCACACTGTTGTTGTGGAAATATGTTCCTCGGCCCATACCGTTGACCCAGTTTGTACCGAGGACCGGCCTGTGACCTTGTGCTGCTCTCAGTGTTGTGTCTCCCTGCTCCTGCCTGATAGACGTGTTATAGTGCGTTATCTTGTTATGCACTATGTTGATTATTCTCTCAGAACCAGCTAAACACGGGTCTGGAGTAGAGATCTTCAGCACGTCTTGTTAATTCTGCGGCCGAAGCTCCAAATAAACCATCAGTGTTTAGCAGCACAGTTCCTGCTCTCTCCTCGTGTCTCTGAGTCTCCATTGCTTCAGAAGCTTCCATCACAGCCATCTGATTGATATGGACAGTAAATGCATCTGTTTTCCTATTAAAAGAGCAGTGCAGATATGGCCTATTTTTGTAGGTCAACTCAGAAGTTATCATTGCCACGGCTGCCTCTCCAATCAGAGAGAAACTCAGAATTGACGTGATTCAAATCAAAATAAATAATGTATCTTGTGTTTGTCCACAGACCTGCAGCACGGCCTTCTTCAGCCGGTCGTTGGTCAGCTCAATGTTGCACTGCTCCTCCTCCAGCTCCTCCTCCAGCTGAGCGATACGAGCCTCAAGGCGCCGCCTCTCCTCCACCACCTGAGCACTGAGGGGAGAGAAGCTCGTCAGTCAAAGGTGTTGCACAAGAAAGGTGGACACATTCAATAAAAAGACAAGTGACTTTGTTGCACCGCTCGTTTTACCGAGGTCTCACTTTGTTTCATATATTTCTTCCTACATTTCCCGAGACTAAAGTGGATTACACTTTCTACATATTGAACTCAAATACCTGTACTTTTTACTTCTCTCATGTTGAACTCAAATACCTGTACTTTCTACTTCTCACATGTTGAACTCAAATACCTGTACTTTCTACTTCTTACTTGTTGAACTCAAATACCTGTACTTTCTACTTCTTACTTGTTGAACTCAAATACCTGTACTTTCTACTTCTTACTTGTTGAACTCAAATACCTGTACTTTCTACTTCGTACATGTTGAACACAAATACCTGTACTTTCTACTTCTTACATGTTGAACACAAATACCTGTACTTTCTACTTCTTACATGTTGAACACAAATACCTGTACTTTCTACTTCGTACATGTTGAACACAAATACCTGTACTTTCTACTTCTCACATGTTGAACTCAAATACCTGTACTTTCTAATTCTTACATGTTGAACTCAAATACCTGTACTTTCTACTTCTTACATGTTGAACACAAATACCTGTACTTTCTACTTCGTACATGTTGAACTCAAATACCTGTAATTTCTACTTCTTACATGTTGAACTCAAATACCTGTACTTTCTACATGTTGAACACAAATACCTGTACTTTCTACTTCTTACATGTTGAACACAAATACCTGTACTTTCTACTTCTTACATGTTGAACTCAAATACCTGTACTTTCTACTTCTTACATGTTGAACACAAATACCTGTACTTTCTACTTCTTACATGTTGAACACAAATACCTGTACTTTCTACTTCGTACATGTTGAACTCAAATACCTGTACTTTCTACTTCTTACATGTTGAACTCAAATACCTGTACTTTCTACTTCGTACATGTTGAACACAAATACCTGTACTTTCTACTTCGTACATGTTGAACTCAAATACCTGTACTTTCTACTTCTTACATGTTGAACACAAATACCTGTACTTTCTACTTCTCTCATTTTCCAAACAGCTGGTTCCTTTAGTCTGAATGTGTGTTTGATGCGTGATCATTATTCTTAGAGTCATTGCGTGCCTATTGATTTGAACACGATCCGTGTATCCATCATTTCCTGGTCTTCTCTAAAGAAGAGGGACCAATGGAAACGTTGTCATGTTGCCGTTGTTCAGCATGGAAACATTCATTAGCTAACAATGACATTATTGTTCTATTGATATAAAGGGAGGTCAGGTACTCTTTAAAGCAGCTGCTAGCTATGGGTACTTTTTACTGAAGTACACTTCAAAGCCTCTTTACTTTTACTCGAGTAAAGAACTTTAGTCAGTACTTCTACTTTCACCAGAGTATTTTTAAACACTTCTCCTTGAAGAAAGGATGCGAGTACTTTTGCCATCTCTGGTGTGTGCGTGGTGTGTGTGTGTGTGTGTGCGTGCATGTGTGTGGTAGAGGTCTTACTTCTTGGTGGCCTGGCTGTTGATCTCGTCCTGCAGCTCGTCTCTCTCCTGTTGCGCCTGCCTCTTCACTCTCTCTGCAGCCGCCAGCTCCTGAAGGGGAGGAAGGAGACGAGAAACAACGTTCAGTTTGCATCAAAGGAGACAGGGAGGAGGATGGGTGAGGCGTCGGCACACTGACCTCTTGCATCTGCAGCATCTCGGCCTCCATGCCCTTCAGCTTCTTCTCCGTCTCTTTGCTCAGAGCCAGGATTTCCTCTCGGGACATGCGAGTGTCCTCCAGCTCCCGGATCAGATCCTTCATCTGGGCCTGAGGACACAAGAGGAGTTCAACTGAGAGTCACCATTACGTTAGTCATTTGCACTATTTTTTTAAATGGTATTTCATTATATACGTTGTTGGAGGAGTTCGGGTCAGAAGACTTCCATTGCCTTTTCTACCCTGTAGCTTTGTGCAGATGACATTGACACCTTTGAATCTAAATACTATGAATATGTTTCTAAGACTAACTGAAGTACCATTTCACTGTAGTCTAAATAACGTATGTACCGTTCAAAATGATTACAGTAACACACATCGGTTATACGTTTTGAGTGTCATTGAAACCATCACACTGCTGTGATTCATAGTTCCTATTTAACTGAGACTAGCGGCTCACCTGCAGTTTCTTCAGCTGCTTCAGGGCTTCGTCTCGGTTCTTGTTGGCCATGTCGATGCCGGCCTCCAGCTCCTTCAGGTCCAGCTCCAGCTTCTTCCTGGAGGCCACGGCTGCAGAGCGCTGCTTCCTCTCGTCCTCCAGCTCCATCTCCATCTCACGCACCTGAAGGAGGGACGGAGGTCAGCCATTCGCAACGAACAAGAAACTGTGACGTGCACTTGGATTAAATGTAGTCAGGGGTCAACTTTATTGTCAATCTTTCAGTTTGTGTACAGACGGAGAGATCGAAATACCCACAATCCCGGATATAAAAATATGTTCAAAAATATGTAAATACCTAGTTTTAATAAGTATATTCGTTAAAAATATAAAATAAAATAAAGTTATTAAATACTAAATAAATTACCGTATATATTTTTTAAGTCTACATATATATATATATATATATATATATATATATATGTAAAAAAAAAATATATATCTCTTTTTATACACACATTTATTAAATAATAAGTCTATAAAATAAAATTCAAGGAAAACATTTAAAAAACAATTAAAGTCTATAAAATAAATAATATCTTTCACATGTTTTTATCCTATAACCGACCTGTTTGACAAGCGCTCTCTTCTTCTCCTCGCCCATCTCGTCCTTCCCGGACAGGTCCCTCTCGTACTGAGCCTTCATGGCCTGCATGTTGACTTCCAGGCGCAGCTTCGCGTCCTCGGTTCCCTGCAGCTCGTCCTCCAGCTCCTCCAGCTGCGTCCTCATCTCCTCCAGCTGCTGGTCCATCGCACGCTTCGCCTTCTCCAGCTCGTGCACCTGAGGAAGAGGAGGAATCAGAAACAGGTCGATTACCAGGTAGGTTAACACATACGAGGAATTGACTTGGTGTCGTGGTGCAAAGATTAAAAACACAGATGGAAAACTATTTGAAGAAACGATCAAAGTCAACTTTATTGTCAATCTTTCAATGTGTGTACAGACGGAGAGATCGAAAGACCCTTTCCCACAATCGTGAATATAGAAACAAATATATATAAAAATAACGGCTATCCAGGGTTCATACACTGTTTCACCAATGATTTTCCATGACCAAAAACATTACTCTCTCTCAGCGGTACGACTGAAAATGGTTTATTTGAACATGGAACAGGAAAATAAGGTCTGCATATGAAACATGTTGTGCCTATCTAAAACAAATCCAATAGCTTACTAGCTTCTACATGCTAAAGCAACTCAAATCTCCCACCAGCAAAACACCTCGACAGTTAAAAGCCATTTTACGTTTCATTACTCTACAGTATTTATGATCATTATAGTATTACTATTTCAGCGATTAGATCAAATATAAATTGTGAGGGAATATTTCTGTCTTTACTCACTAGATATTTAACCTTTTCTGTGTGTTGACATTTACAACCAACCCTGGCTCCGTTATCTCTTAAGGAATGGGAGGCTCCAGCTATCTTGATAAACCAGTTCAACTCTCAATCACGAAATGGTTTACGGCTGTGGGAACACTGGCTTCGAGGCCATTAAGGGTCAGACGCAAGTGATTCAGGGTGCCCAGCTCTTTAGTCTATCTCCCCAAATATGTTGTTTACTCTCTCTGAACTAGTTAAAAGCAGAATTGACATGGCAACCCACCCGTGCAGTCAGAACCTCTGGCTGCTCTGTGAATTTCTCCGGCCGTATACTTGTAATAAATATCAGTGTTTGACATCAAAGCTCCAACTCTCCTCGTGTCTCTGAGTCTCCATTGCTGCAGGAGTTTCCCTTACATAAATTATATTTGATGCAACTTTAGTTACATTTCCATGACTTTTCCAGGGCCTGGAATTAGCATTTTGAATTTCCATGACTTTTCCAGGTTTTTAATGACCGTAAGAACTCTGGCTATAATAACATTAAAAAAAATATATAGTAAAAAATAGCAGTTTGTGATGAAGTTTGAACGGATCACAAGGAATAACAGGAATAAAGATTTTCCTTTTTCCATAAATACGTTTTGAAGACTTTACTTGAATCCATTAAGTTTGACATCCTATTCCAATTGTATATAGACTCTGCTCACACTTTTTCTATTCTATTTACTTGCACTATTTTATCCGTCTTATTGCGTTGCACTGTGGGAGGAGCCTGTGAGCTCCGATGTTCATATCTACACTGTAGCTCTGCACACATGACGATAAAAGCCTTGAATCTTGACACTCACGCTCTTGCCGACGTCGTCCTTCGAAGAGACGAGGTCCTCCATCTCGGCGCGCAGCAGCTTGTTGTTGCGGTCCGTTTCCTCCTTGACGTCCATCAGAGTGTCCAGCTCTCGGGTCAGAGCCAGAGCTCGAGTCTCCTTCTCTCGGGCCTCGGCTTCAGCTTTGTCTCGCTCCTCTGCGTAACGAGCAGAGATGTTCTTCTCCTCAGCCAGCATCTACAGGAAGTCAAGAGGACACAGTCAGAGCTCATTCTAAAATGTCTAAAATACCTTTTTGGACTTCGTAAAACCTCACAGGCCAGATGTTACTGTGAAGTCCTGATCACTCCATAATGCTCGTACTTTTTACCGTTTTTATTTAAGGCAGTTCGGACAGACAAACTTAAGATGTACCATTACTATATCTTGAAAAAATACCGTGTAATTGTTTGCTGCCAAATGTCAATACAAAATATATTTTTTTTGTATGCCTTTAACACGGCATACAGGAAGTAAAGAGTACGGAGGCGGAGCTTATTCTAAAATGCCTTTCTGTATGCCTTTAACACGGCATACAGGAAGTAAAGAGTACGGAGGCGGAGCTTATTCTAAAATGCCTTTAACATGGCATACAGGAAGTAAAGAGGACGGAGGCGGAGCTTATTCTAAAATGCCTTTTTGTATGCCTTTAACACGGCATACAGGAAGTAAAGAGGACGGAGGCGGAGCTTATTCTAAAATGCCTTTTTGTATGCCTTTAACACGAGAGCAGTTTTGCTTTTTACATGAAATGGTCGGCCTAAATCTAAATACGAAAGCAGTGTTTGGTTTCTTTACATTAAATTATCAAAATGTAACCGGAAAGGCGAATCGTAAATTTGTTATCAAAAATAAGCCAATTCAAAAAGTATAATGGAGTATGGCCCACAATTGTGCTGGTTTTATATTGTACTTCTTAAATATACATGTACAAATATATTACACAGTATTCATGTGTTAACCCGTTAAGCCCCGAGCCTGTTTTTCAGGTCTCAGGCTCGAAAATGACATTCCCAGAACAAACGACTATATCTTCTAAAAGGGTTACATTAATAATCTTTTTTCTCAAAGCCATGATAAACCTGTGAGTTGGATGTAGAAGAGTCAGAATCAATATAGCACTTTTGTATTTTAAAGTAAATTCAGATTGAACTTGAACAAAGACATTTAAATTATTTTGTCCGTCTAAAAAAAAAAATACTTCTGGAATCTGGAAAGTGATAAGGGTATTTTACCGTGAGTTCTGTGCTAAGTGAGTTAGCATTTTTTCGCTCGGGGCTAATTCAGAGCCTTTGTTATTACCCTTCTGTTTCGTTTAGCTAACAATTGTTAATATTGTCTGAAAGCTGAGTTTCTTCCCGTTAAGTGGGTTGACACATTCATAGTTTGTTAAATGTTAAGAAGCCCTCAGACGCTGTTTCTGGCAAGGTGTTGCCCCATGCCCCACATCTTGCAAGAAACAGCTGGTTAAGGCCGTATACCTGAGCGGCCCAGCCCTTCGTATATCTTTCTGTATTTGGCCCTCTGAGAAAAAAGTTTAGACCCCCCTGGTTTACTATAAGTGTATCAAATGTTCCGTCTTCGTACCTGGTCAAACTTCTTCTGCTTCTTCTCCAGGTTGGAGACGATCTGCCGCAGGTGGTCCTGGTCCACCAGCAGGTCGTCGAGCTCCTGCTGAACGCGAGTCTTGGTTTTGTCGAGCTTCTCGAAGGCGGCGCACTTCTCCTCCATGCGCTGGTTGGAAGCCTCCAGGTCTCTCTGGTATCTCTTCTTCGCCTCCTCCGCCGTCTCCAGAGACCCAGCGTCCGTCTCCACCCTCTTCTTCATCTCCAGGAGCTGCAAGGAGAGAGGAGAAGGAGGAGTCAATGAGAGAAGAGGAGGAGTCAATGAGAGAGGAGGAGGAGTCAAGGAGAGAGGAGGAGGAGTCAAGGAGAGAGGAGGAGGAGTCAATGAGAGAGGAGTCAAGGAGAGAGAGTCAAGGAGAGAGGGTAGGAGGAGTCAAGGAGAGGAGAGGAGGAGTCAATGAGAGAGGAGGAGGAGTCAATGAGAGAGGAGTCAATGAGAGAGGAGTCAATGAGAGAGGAGTCAATGAGAGAGGAGTCAAGGAGAGAGGAGTCAAGGAGAGAGGAGGAGGTCTCTTCTCACCTGAGCCTGGACGGTCATCAGCTGCTTCTCCACGTTCCTCTTGGCCTCCTCCTCCTCCTCCAGCTGCTCCTTCAGGTTGTTCTGCTCGTCCTCCAGCTGACGCAGCCGGGTGCTGTGAGACAGTTTCTGACGCGTCTCCTCCGTGAGAAGCTCCTGTTGGAAACAAGGGCATGGGAAGATGAATTATATGAAGCAGCAGCAGAGATTTTCATATCTAAAAATACATGAATCCCCGGACACGTCTTAAGAAGGGAAGGATTTAACTCCCAAACACTCAAACGTCTTGTTAAGGCCCAGACACACCAAGACGATTTTGGCCGTCAGACCGACGATGAGCGTCGACACGCCCTACTCAGATAGCTGTTCAGCTAGCGAATCAGTGCATGAGAAGCGAAACGGAAGTGAGGGACCCAAACAAACTTTTAAGGCAAATGTGAGACTTCATTTAACTCCAGCTCTCGACACAGGTTCGGGAAGCCCCTTGAGCTTCTCGCTGTAGAGTGAAAATGGAACGCACACGCCATTTGTCTTCCGGTTGTTGCCTCTTTTGAATGACGAATACACGCTACCGCCACCTGCTGGTAAGGAGAGTTATTGCCACTCAAGCATTGGCAGTTCGTACGTGCTACTTGGCCGCCGGCTGAAGTCTTTGCGGTGTGTTCCAGTGCGACACATGGCCAAGACGCAGAGACGACGCAACAGCCGGGGTCCGTCTGTGTCAGTTCTTTGGCGTCAGCTTGGTGTGTCCGGGCCGTAAGACGATTGAGCTTCAGTGTGCATAATAACGAGTTTGAAACAAAGTCTGTTTTTTATTTATCTGCTGAAAGGTGGAAAGTGTCTGCGTTGAAAAGGGATCAACTTACTGTAAAGTTATAACTTTATAACAAGGTGTTTAAAAAAAGCCTAAAACGTTGCCTTTAAGGCGGGACACTACAGGTGAACAGGGCAATTTTTTTAACTTAATGATATCAGCTAGAAATCTCTCCAGTTAATTATTTACATTAAGACAATTGTTTTTTGTATTACAAGCTTTCTGAAATAGCATGTTTAAATATGCAAATGAGCCATCATCTCATTAAATATGCGCATATTTTAATACATTTCAGGAACACAAACCTGAACTTTGGATAAAGCCAGGTTCAAAATTCTTATTTCATTTTGTCGTCATATTAGAATCCAAAGTCCTTACTGAAGGGATTTTGGATATCTCTTTTTATCACTCCATAAATCAGAAAAGTGTCAACAGCCCTAAAATATCCATTCGCCATGTTTTTAGGTATACAATGTTGTATAATTCAGGCTGTGAATGACATATGAACAAACCCTTCTGTAAAAGCCTTCAGAATATTGATAGGAATGTAACTGAAGGTTTGGTGTATGTACGTGCTACTGACATTTCTGACTCAGAGTAGGAGAAAAAAAACTCATTTTGAGAAAACGACCTTTAAAGATTGCAGTGAGGCGCTAGCTAAACCCTCCTGTTCTCTGGATGACAGCTTGCGCTTCGACGCACTCCGTGAAGGTGTTTCATGTTCGGGGTCATTTGTTTTTTCCTAACATTGCTTTGTGCAAGTGAAAATTGTTGTCCGTCTTCTCTGAACGTTTTTTTTCGCAGTTCTTTTGCCATTTTGAGATGTAAATTTCTAGCGGAAAGCTAACCAGGAAGTGTTTTAGGTACAACCCTGTGACGCATCTGAACGAATCACGTTGTCAGAAAATTGACCCCAGCCAATGAGATTCCTTTCTTGGTTTAAGACCCTTTGTGCTTTCACGATTGGTTGCTGATACAAAGGAAATGACCATATTTGGATCCGATGAGATTGTGCAGGAGAGACGGAGCTTTCCAGCGATATCTGTTGACATGGTGCACACAGCGGTCGCGGTACTTTATGTTACGTTAGAATGCTAAGTTTGGTGAATTTAGGAGAAATCTACAGACGCAAAAAGACAAACTATAGTAAAATAACACTTAAGTGTATTTTGTACGTTTCCTTCCAAAAGCCTGAAAGAAAACATGTTCCAGAATCAAAATGGCACAGAATCTCAAAATTGACCAGTGCATGAAAAATGATGTTTTTGCCTGCCGTGTCTCGCCTTCAGAGACTAAGATAGAAGTTTGAGCTTGGAATGAAACGGGCCGATGTATAAATACACAAAGAATAAATTGGTGTTTGTATCTACGGTCATTTTGTTAAAAGCATCTGAAGGAAAGGAACGTTTGATTTATCTTAAGACCCACGGTAGCCCTCGTCGCCCAACGGCTAGAGCATTGTGTGTGTATGCGTGTGTGTGTGTGTGTACCTGAACGTCCTGCAGCTGGCACTCTACAAGAGAGCAGTCTTTAGTGGCCTTGATGGACTTCCCCTCCACATCGCCCAGCAGCATGCTCACACTCTCCAGTTCAACCTGGAGACAGGACAGAAAATAATTAACCCTGACCCCAGAAGTGCTGAGATTCACTACCTGTTTAAGACTCGTATCGAAGGTGTTAACATTCACCGGTTTGCAACTTACACATTATTTATCTAATATATCATATTCCACTTACTTGTATATAGACTCTTCTTGCACTATTTCATTTGTATTTACTCTCACTATTTGATCCGCTTTATTTGTTCTATGTCCTATATATATATGTTGCACTGTTGGAAGAGCCCGTGACATTTCTACACTGTAGCTGTTGTGAAAAACTGAGTGCCCTCTTCCAACATGAGAGTCACGTGATAACAAAGGTATCCCAACTGTAGCTGTGTTCATGACAGGATGTGTGATTACCTAGAAGAGCATCAGGACTGTTTGGGCAGATGATAGCTATGTGATTAACATGATGATTCAGCCTCTATGGAGAGAGACATCAAGCATGCTCATTTCTGACGTGGAGCTAATCTGAAGTAAACATTGAATACTGCTTTCCTATTCCTCCATCTTGTGACTGTGTAACTCCCTCTCTTGGATATCAGCATGTGAAGGACACTGTTCAGGAACTAGTGTATGCTCTGTATGTGATGACTCCTTCTGGAGAGGATCACAGATCATGGATCCTGAGACTGAGCTCAAGGCCGGAAGACCAGGGAGATCTTTCTAACAGGAGTAAGTAGGATTAGTAGTAGTAAGTGGTATTAGGAGTCAGTTGTATAGGAGGAGGAGTGGGTATTATGCGGAGTAGTAGTATAGTAGTATCTGAGTAGTAGTAGTAGTCGTAGTAGTAGTATCGTGGTAGTACGTGTGGATGAGTAGTCGTAGTACGTATTAGGCAGTAGTTGTATTAGGAGGAGTAGTTGTACTTAGGAGGAGGAGTAGTATTAAGGAGTATGAGTAGTAGTATTCGTAGTAGTAGGTAGTAGTATTAGTAGTACGTAGTAGTGGTAGTAGTTGGTAGGAGTAGTAGTCGTCAGTCGTCTTCGGCGTCGTTGTAGTCGTCTTCGCGTACGTTGTCGTCGTCTTCGGCGTCGTTGTCGTCGTACTTCGGCGTAGTTGTCTTCGGCGGCGTCGTCGTCGCCGTGGTACGTCGTACTTCGTGGGCTTCGGGCGGCAGTCGGCGTCGTCGTCGTGGTCTTCGGCGTCGTTGTATTAGGCGGCGCAGGAGTCGTACGTCGTCGATCAGTCGTCGTGGTCGTAGTGGTATTAGGAGTAGTTGTATTAGGAGTAGTTCGTGGTAGTGGTAGTCGTCGTGGTAGTCAGTAGTCGTAGTAGTAGTAGTGTAGTAATGCTCTGTGTGTGTGATGGCTACTTCCATTACATACATGGATCCTGACATTGAAGCTCAAGCCGGGGACCAGCGAGATGTTTTCTAGCACTAAAGCACTCATGACAACAAAAGCGTTGAATCTTGACTCTTTGTACCTGAGCTTTGGCCAGCCTTCTCGGCCTGCTCCAGCCTCTGCCTCTCGCTCTCGGAGAACTTGAGCTGCAGCTCCTGGACCGATCCCTCGGCCTTCTTTCTGCTGCGGTGCTCAGAGTCGCCCTTCCCCCTGCATCAGAGTCTGCATCTCGATGGCCAGCTCGTTCCTCTCCGACTCCAGAGCCTGCTTCGCCTTCTCCATCGACACTTTGTTCTGCGGGGGACAGGGAGGAGTGTTTTATTATTTTGTAATCATTTAACCTTTACTAGAATGATGGCATTTTTACTACTATTATCTTTTTATTTGTATTTCTGTTGTACCTATATGTTCACTTTGTTTTATGGGGGTTTATATTGTTGCATATATTAAATGATACCATCAAATGCCAGCTCTAACTGAAGGCTTTGTTAAAAAATGTACGTCTTCAACTCACTCTCAAAAAGTTTGGACACTCTCTGCCGCTCTGATTCAAGGAGAGAGAACAGGTAATTGAATAAAGTGTTTTGAACGTTTCTTACCCTCTTAGCTTGCTCCAGCTGCTCGTTGAGCTCGTCGAAGGCCTGGCTGTGCTTCTGCCTCATCTCCCCCAGCTGCTGCTCGTGGACTTTGGCCTCATCGTCCAGAGTCCTTTTCAGATGAGTCACCTCTGGTCTCACGCTTCGGACCTGAGAGGGGAAACGGGGGTTCATCTCAAGAAGTACAACAGGCTCATAAGTGCCCATTGAGTTAGAGCAGTAGAGACGGCGTGGCCTTTCTCTACTCGGGGTCGTGGCTTTCTATTTTTCTTTCTTCAAAGGGCTGCTAATAAATTCATAAAATGTAATGCGACTTAATAACTCAAACTTTGTAATGAAATGACCATCATATGTGACCCGCTCACATAAATCTTGGCTTTCAGAATATGAAACTTTTCCAAAATCACAACGATAAATACATGTTTGAAAGCTTGTAAAGGGAAGATGACGGCTCTCCCTCGCACTCTGCTGTTCCGCAGCGCCGCCCCCCCTCCCTCCGGCTGACATTATGAATGTAAGAGTATAGTAATCAATAGATAACACGATAAACAAAGTCTTTCAGAATATTAAACTTGTTTCGACAAATTCAGATGACAATACAACTTGAAGCTTCGGCATAATTACAAGCGGCGAACAGAGTGACTTGACGTCACAGCAGGCACAACAACAGCCGTGTTTCTCGTGAGGGTTTTCCCCGGGACACACACACAGACACACAAGCTAGCTTCCCCAGACCAGTAATGCAAACCAAAATATCTTCCCTCCGTAGCATTTTGATCATTTGCTATAACCAATCAGATCGATGGATTCCAGAGAAGAGGAAACTTTGAAGGGCCTTTTTCTCAAAATGAACGACTCGGTGACAGTCATTATATAATGTGACATATTTCCCTTAATATTTGGAGAACAACAACAACAATCCTGATATCATTAGAAAGCTAGGAGTCTCCTCTTTCCAGCAGTGTATACAACTCAAAATGTGTCTTCGGGTCAATGCGACTGATTTCGATAGAGCAGGTCACATATGCAGTGGCCTAGTTCATTAAGTTTGAGTCAGCAAAAGCAGATCACTTTACTAACTACTGTATTTTTGGAAAACATTGAAACGACTTAAAAAAGCGAAAGGTATCTTACAATAAAAACCTTCCCTTCTTTGTGGTTTCTTCTAATAATTGTGAAACATGTCAGCTGTTGTTCTGTAGATGTGAAAGCTATCATCAGTGTGCTGTACCCTGAGCTCCTGCTGCGCGGCGGTGGAGTCCAGCGTGTCCTCCAGCTCCGTCTCAGTTCAGACGCCTCCAGCTCCTCCCCCCAGGTCTCTGCGGTGTTTCTCTGCCTTGGTGGCGAGCCTGCCTCTCCAGATCCAGATCCTCCTGCAGCTCTCCGACAGCTGAGCCTCCATCTCTCGGATCTTCTTCTGGCCAGGTTCTTCTGAGGCCCCTCCTCCTCGATCCTGAGGGAGGAAGAGGAGGGCAGAGAACAATGAGTGAAAGGGGCAAAGATCTGTTTTTTTATTACATATTTATTCCATTTCAATCCGCAAGCTACCCTGCAGTATACTACTTTCACTTAAGTACTTGATTGCGAGTACTTCTCCCACCTTACAACGTAATTGGGGCAACAGAACTCTGAGTTAACGAAGTTGAAACGGTGCAGTTCTCCGTATGAATGCGAGGCCTTTTGTCCCAGCTTGGTTGGACAGATTGGCTAGTGTTTCCGCGAAAACACTTCTGGCAAACGAGCAGTGCCCACAGTCGAGCTTTGGAAATCGTCACTGGGCTCGTCAACTTTCTTTTAACTTGCCGGTTGTGTTAAAAATGTTTGCGCAATACGCTGCCACCCTAGAGGGGCGCCCCCCCAGGTTGGGAACCACTGCTCTAATGATATATAACAAATGATCTACTTAATTACACATCCGAGAAGCGGTGGGATGAAGTTTAACACCCATTTAACCCCTTCTCCCAAAAACTAAATTATTAACATATATTTTTTTCTTCTTAAAAGAAATACATTACATTAAATGTACAATGTCTATTTTTTGTTTTATTACTGCGGTTTTTTATTCCATTTCTATGTAAATTCTGTTATTTGGAATATTTTTCTAGTTGTGTGTTTTTAATTTTAGTTTGTGTATGCACCAAGTCACATTCCTCGTGTCAACCTACCTAGTAATAAACCCGTTTGACTCATTTCAATTTTACTAGTGATGGGAATTACGGCTCTTTGAAGGGAGCCGGATCTTATGGCTCCGTTCCTTTCAAAGAGCCGTTCAAAAGACAAGTTTTTTTTAAAGGGGGCGGAGTTACAGGTTTATCTGCGACATAATCACCAGGATAATGATTGACTGTATTGCCAGACCTAATGTCAATAGTCTGCATTGTAAACATGACACAAGGTGGCGCCATATCCATGTCATTGAATGTACCCTCTGTATGTGTCAAGTAAGTAACGTTGCCTTGAATGAAATTCACGCAACTCTTAATATTAGATACGGTGTGTTTAAGTGGAGATGGAGATTATTAGTTTTTTTTGCTTGAAGTGCAACCAAATGCTGCTGCGCTTTCGGCTCATTTTCCATCCGACAAACACGTCGTCTATCCGTCCTGTCCCACTCGTTATGACTTCTCTCTCTCGCGTATTCCGTTAAGACCCACCCCATCTCACTGCTCGTGCTGAAACCTACCACTCAGAGTAGGGCGGGGCTTCACAGAATACATTGGGGAACAAAATCAAGCTTTTTAAAAAAGGCGAGTGAATTTTGGCAGGCAGTGAGTGCGGACGAACGAACGGCTCGGTTCCCCTCGTTCGTGCCAAAGAGCCGTTCAAAAGAATCGCGAACTTAACATCACTACCCGTTTCTGATTCTGATTAATTTCATTACAATAACATGCAATACTGATTTGAACAATGTTTACTGATTGTAACAAGAATCTTTATGCAACTATTTGCAATAGCAATTTTACTCTTATATAACACTTAATTACAATGTTACATTTATTTTATAAATACTTACTTATCTACCTGAATGTGTACTTCTAATGTCTACTTGTTTGTTTTTTTCGTCTCCATGTTACTTTGTTGTAACAATGTACATTTCCCCTAAGTGGGACGAATAAAGGAATTCTGATTTCTGGTTGTACTGCCAATAAAACACAACTATGAATCTAAAGTCAAAATACATTCAAAGTTTAAAATGAATACGTTTAAATATCGAGTCCCCCACAGACCTGGCCAGAGCCGCCTGGAGCTCCTCCTCCTTCTTGGCCAGCTGAGCACGCAGCTCGGCGATCTGAGCCTGCAGCTCGGAGATCTGGTCGTGCACCTCGTTGAAGTCGCCGTCCAGCTTGCGTCGGTTCTTCTCCAGCTCCTGGCGCGATTTCTCCTCCCTGCGCAGGCGGTCTGACCGATGCAAAAAAGAACGAACATGAAAGGTTATAAAAGGAGGGGAAAAGATGATGCAGGAAGTCTGAAACTGTATTGACACTTTTGGAGTGAAGTGGTGCAGGAATTAGAACCAAGCCCCCAGGAAGCGCGGCGGACTCTGAGGAAAATATTGGTTGTGGCCAGACGGCGGTACTACACTTCGGTATCAGTCGCTGGGCCCGGAAAGACTTTTCCCATTGACTTACATTGGGAAAGAGACGTCTGTATGAACGTTTGTATAGCCCTTATTAAAAACATTCGGTCCTCAAGTTGTAAAATGTGCTAATAACGTTATTACGAGTTATTTTCCTCGGCATTATGAACGTGCATCTAACCCACGGGACCGCACCGCCCGGTTCGTTCATGTGACATGTTCAGTACTACGTGAGTTTGACCTTTACCCATGGACGCACAATAAGAACGGATTATATGAATACTTTCGTGACGTTTCGCTCTCTCAAAAGTTGGGCCATTTTGTCTTCATGCGCCGATGAGCAACTCATAGGAATGAAAGAGGCCCCGCCTCCCACGCTGTATCCAGTCCTTATTACACATCCATGGTTAGAACTCATCCCATAGACTTTAACATTTGATGTAAAGCGTCTTTGAGCGTTAGGAAAAGCACTATAAAAATCCCATGTATTATAAACAAGTTATTTTCTTCTTCATCCCTGCACCACCTTACAGGAGGAGGAAGGACTTTACTTGATTTGATTCATTTCGAATGTGTAAAACAATACAAATTAATAATGAAACATGAGAATTATTATACTATACAAACTTAATCAGTGTTAAATTGATAACCAAAAATACTACTGACTCTAAATCAGTGGTCAGGCCCCCCCCTTGGGTAAGTGGAAATATTTTCACAAGCTCGTCCACTTTCTTTTAACTGCTGGTTGTGTTAAAAATGTTTGTTTACAACTTCTTCCCAAGCTTCACGCCCTCTTCTACTTAATTACACATCCGAGAAGGGGTGGGATGAAGTTAACACTTATTTAATCCAACCCCTTCTCCCAAAAACTAAATTATTAACCTATATATATTTGTTATTGAAAAACAAACGAATACATAGAATGTCTGTCGTGCAAGTGTTTGTTTCTCCTCTCACCCTCCAGGTCTGTGATCATGGCCTCGTGTTTGGTCTTGAGTTTCTGCAGACTCTTGGATTTCTCCTCCTCCTCCGTCAGGTTGGTGGTGTACTCGGAGATCCTCTCCTCCAGCGACTTCTTCTCCTGTGTTCACAAAATAAACCGTATTAATATCCTCAGAAAGGATGCAACACTTCGCAGAGAGCGGCCAAATCAAGCGCAGCAGTGGTTACTAGATTCCTATCCGCTCAGTCAGTCGGGGCTTGGACTGGGAGCCGTAGGGTCGCCGGTTCAGACCAGACCTAAAATAAGGTGTGGACTTCTACTTGGAGAGGTCCCAGTTCACCTCCTGCCCTGCCGCCCTTGAGCAAGGCACCGGACAACCCCCTCACTCCTAGTACCAGACTCCTGGTACTAGGATGGGTTAAAAGCAGAGAACACATGTGTGTGCTGTTTGCTCTGCATGTGTTCTATGACTTAAGATGTTTAGTGGCAACATGTGAAGACTCTTTCTGACCTTGTTCAACTTGGTGTTCTGGTCGTCCAGCAACATGACGTCCTCCTCCACCTTCTTCATCTTGGACTCCAGAGTGACCTTCTCCAGCTGAAGCTTCTGCCTGGCTCCCTCCTCCTCGTCCAGCTGCTGCTCCAAGTCCTGTGAGGAGAAACATGAGGGAAGGAAGGTTAGCAAGGAAACGGTAAGCATTGGTGTGCCTGTTATTGTAAGTTGAGTTGCCAAAGTTATGGTCAAAGTCGCTAAGGATATATTTGACTCTTCTCTTCTGACATGGTCAAAAAAAAGTCTGTGCTGAAGTTGTTGTTTAACGATATTTAACCCTTGTGTTGTTTGTTGTGTTCCAAAGCCGTTACCGTTCATCGAGGGTTGATTTTGACCCATGATTTATTTCAGTCCAAAACACTCCCTATCATCAAATATTGTTTTAACTACATCATAACTAACTTATTATGCATTCATACCCGTACAGTCCTGTTGTAATTGTATTCTATGGCCCCAAAACACATTACACCACATATTTATTGTCTAAAGACAAAGATGAATCTTGATTGGCCAAATGTGACCCCGAGTGACCCCCAACATGCTGCAGGGTCTCCCAAGTCTCAGACCTTCAGACTTGGCTAAAATGGTCAAAATCAGTTTGGTAGTGTTTATAAAGCTGTTGTGGAGGATATCATGAAGCCTTGTTCCGATAGAAAAAACTAGACTGTAGTTATTATATAATTTTAACTTGAAACGGGTCACCTGAACCACAACATAAGGGTTAATAGAGATAATCAAAAAGGACTTGAAGCTGTGTTCACTAAAACGTCTTGTGAAACATTTCTGAGAATAACTGTTTATTCTGTGCCCATAAAAATGGATGGAATTGTACAGAATTAAACGACGGAAAAAAGACGTTGTGATATTTCGTCTTGTATGTAGAAAGAACTTACCCCGATGTTTTGCTGCATCTTCTTCCTCTCCCAGACAGCTGGGCGGCACGCTCCTCCTCTTCCTCCACGCGGGCCTCCAGGTCATGAAGGATCTCCTCCAGCTCCTGCTTCCTGGCAGCCAGACGCGCTCTCATCTCCTCGGCCTCGGCGCAGAGCTCCGTCCTCCGCCTGGAGCTGCTCCTGCAGAGCCATCTTCTCCGCACCCAGCTGCAAGCACACAAATACTTATGATTACATTTCATAAGTGACTTCAAGATGTCACAAATTATGACCTTTACCTGATTTTCCATGACCAAAAACATTACTCTCCTCAGCGTACCACTGGAAATGGTTTATTTTAACATGGAACAGGAAAATAAGGTCTGCATATGAACCAATCAAATAGGCTTACTAGCTGCTACACGCTAAAGCAACTAAAATCTCTCACCAGCAAAAAGCCATTTTAAGTTTCATTACTATACAGAAAGTATTATCATTATAGTATTACTATTTCGGCGGCGATTAGATCAAATATAAATTATATTTGATGCAACTTTGGTTACATTTTCCATGACTTTGGGAAAAATATTGTTTCCATAAGTTTTCCAGGGCCTGGAATTAGCTTTTTGAATTTCCATGACCTTTCCAGGTTTTGTAATGACTGTAAGAACCCTGTAGCAATGACTTTCTATTATTAGACTATTTATATATAAAAAAAAACATGCTTCAAAAAAGTGGGGGGACGGCGACCCCCCGCGTCCAACGCCCACTACACCACTGGTCACTTCAATATCGTTGACTTACAATGAGTGCAATAAAACCACAAGGAAACAAACTGAAATATGAAATGACTCTGCATTTGTTTAATAAGTCAAACGTAGTGTACCTGGTGCTGCTTCTCCTCCATCTCTCGAATCTGCACCTCAGCGTACTGGTGCTTCTCCTGCGCCTTCAGCAGCTCGTCGTCCTTCGCCGACATCTCCTCCTCCTGCCGGCTCACCTGCAGCAGAGGCTTCACCTGGGGGCAGGATGGAGGACATCAAGAGGAGTTAGAAAGGAAAAGGTTGTGAAGATACAGTAGACAATATGATGTTGGCTAAGATCAGGCTAAGAGGTGTTGTAGGAGGCTGAGGATCACCTTGGTGAAGAGTCCTCCACCACTGCCAGTTCCTGAGCTTCAGATACGCAGCGCAGTTCCTCTGGATCACCTTCATGGCCGTCAGCTGCTGCTGTCTCTTGGCGAGAAGCCCTGCGAAGCAATATTACACATTTAGGACACTTCATAACAACACGCACTGGACCACAACAAAGCAGAGCTGCAGCACAAGTCTTCAGACGATCAAATATTGGGACATTGTTACTTAACCACACATTTTTATAAATATATTTATTCTATTTTCATGTATCTTTTATCACCCATTTTACATTACTTTCTTATGTATACATCCATTTTGTTTTTCCACTACTTATTTAACTAAGTTACCTTTTTTTTTTTATTACATTTTATCTTTTAACCGCAAATGCAGATTTAAATTCTTATGTAAAACAAAATAATTCAGTTTGCACATTCTCATGAACTTCCTAGGTGTTTTTATTCAATGTTTTCCCTTCATTCTCAAACAGATCCACTACCATGAAACCCAATACATGAGTAACACCCTACGTTACTTCCGGGCAAAAATTACAGCTCGCCCCCAACGCTGTCATTTGAACGGCGGTCGATACAAATTCTGAAGTTTTTGCCAATCCGATCAGAAATGTTTGAAAACGTGGATTGGTCTGATCTTCAAAGAGCCCGGTTACGATGGCCAGTCAGGCAAACATTATATTAAATCATTTGAAATCGACATCGGGCTCGATATATGGTTAAATTAAAATCAGTAGGCGAGGCTGTAATTTCGCCAGCTGTTACTCCTCATGAGCGAGGCGGAAAATAATAGTTGTATCATGCCAACAAGCTGCTGTGTCGTTTTTTGCACCTCAAACATTAAATCAAATCCAGAGTTCAGTGTTTCTGGACTTCCTCTAAGAAGAAGGACCGTAAAGAGAGCTCTGTGGCTTCAGGCTCGATGGCGTTCAAATGACAGCGTGTTCCCCCAAAAGTGGGCGGGGCCGTAGATGTTAGTCTCATCTGTGGACATTGATCGCCTACTGCTATATTTAACCATATATCGAGCCAGATAGTCGGTTTCTAATGGCTTAATGTAATTGTTTGCCTGACTGGTCATCGTAACCGGGCTCTTTGAAGATCCAAAAATCCACAGTTTTCTTACATTTCTGATCGGATTGGCAAAAACTTCAGAATTTGTATCGACCGCCGTTCAACCGACGGCTTTGTTTTCCCCTAAAAGTGGGCGGAGCCGTACTTTGTGTTACTCTCATATCTCTCCTGGATAAATGACTCTAAACATCATCCTGTTTCTAGCGAGGCGGTTCTTCTTACTTGCGGGCCACGTATCCTCGGCACCAGGCCTGGAAGCTGATGATGATGTCGGTGATCTTCATGTCTCGCTCCTCCTCCAGGTGAGCCAGGACTCCGGCTCTGAAGAACACTTTGCTCTGACCGATCCGGTACAGGTTGGGGTCCAGCTCCAGGCTCTTGATCTGCAGGGACAGAGGAGGCGGCACTTAGTCAAATGGAACGAGAGGTCTTAAAGTAAAGTGTCACTCTCTCTCTAGACAGCAACCTAGGGACTGCAGATGGAAATTAGCCATTAGCTCAAATCTGGCATGATTAATCTCTTCTCTTTGATTCATGGAGTTGTATGCACAGTCCCTCTTGAAATAAATACATAAACAGATTTTAGGCTGCGACAAAAATGCTAAGCTAAGTTAATTTCAAGCTTCCTTACCATGAGCACACAGGCCTGCTTTCCATCCATGAAGCCCTTGGGGATGGAGTTGGGAGTGAGGATTTCATACCTGAGAAAAAAAACAGTTGGATTTGTGAGTTGAGGTTTTTTTTCTTACACATAGATATACATTTATTTATTCCACACATGGCAGTTATTTTGTACAAACAGGTACACTTTTATTTGTTATAGCACATAGTGGAAAGGAGCAGGGAGAAGAAAATCCTTATTTTATCTGTTGTTTATTCTATGTTTAGGCAATAGCATAGGTCTCAGATATATACAAATATATAAAAAACATGTCTATTAAGTGTTTTGCTCAAAACACCAAAGAGATCATTCTAAGCCATGCCTCATATCCCTCTGTTTTCACTTCCTGTTTCAAAAGTGCTGATTTGGGGTATTACGCTTTAAAGAGGAGGGGTCTGAGCTCATGCGGGACCCGGCAGCTACCGTCTAAACTAAATGCTGCCGTGATGAAACGCCATATCATGGATTATCAAGGATCTGAAACAGTCTGGAGCTCAAAGGCTTTCTATCTTGCCGGTTATACCACAAGGTGAGTTCCTTTTTACTTCCTGCTTCTTCACACACATGCTTTCCAGTACAGGTTAGCTCTGAGTGTTAGCGATGCTAATGTGAACACCGACCATATTACGTCCAAAACAGTCGGGCATTGTTTCTGATAGCAACGTTTCTGATTGGGCCGTGGGTCCACATTTCAGATGTTACGTCATATCGGACGCAAATCTGGATCAGCTCCGTTGTTGCCCGTTTTTAGAGATTTGGGTACGGAGGAAAAGAGAGAGGGTTTATTTTCTGACGCTGCGTGAGTTCCCTGACACACCGGGGACACATGTTGATGTATAAAAGACATCAGAAAGTGCATTTTGCATGATAGGTCCCCTTTAAGAAAAAATTAAATAACCATAAGTCAAATAAAGCAATATTCTTTCAGTCACAGTTGCTTACAAATACTGAAACATACACCAGAAACACAATCAAAAGTCAACTTCATACGGTCTAATTACGCTTTCTTTATAAATGTTCTTAAACGTAACAATGTTCTTACAGCCCTTTAAATCATTCGGCAAAGAATTCCACTTCTTTACGCAAGAGACACTCAGATGCTTAACATTTAACTTCCTCCTATGATGCTCAATTAAAAATGTGTTGTGTATATTTTCTGGCAGTGTTCTGTTTTAAGTGACTTGGGTCCTCTGAAAGGCGCTATATAAATCTAAGTTATTATTATTTATGCATAACTAAAGCCATACTAGGATCAGTGTGTATTTCCATTACCTCTGTCTGAACTCCTGGAAGACGATGCGGTTGGGGAAGCCCTGTCTGCAGATACGGATCCCCTCCAGAACTCCATTGCACCTCAGCTGGTCCAGAACCAGAAAAGGTTCCAGTTTACCGGCCTGAGAGAGGGGACAACAGCTGATTAGGATCTCGATTCAACACCGTGCCTTAGACATCGACAACAAGAATGGAACCAGAGGAACGAGACACAAGAACTTAACTAGGAATTACAAAGGTTCCCTTATGCACATTCTGGTTGTCTTTCCACCACATCTAAACTCAGATGGATTAAACACAATGGCAGCAATAAAGTATTATTCAAGATGGGGCTGCACGATATTGGAAAAAACTGACATTGTGATTTCCCCCCTGCGATATGAAAAAATACAGCAATTTAAGAAAAGACAGTTTTTTTGTCCGCAAACCATCCTTTCTTGAACTTTAATGATACAATTGGTATTTTTCTAACTATATTTAATGAAGGATTTTAGTCACGGACGTCTGGATCTTAAGTTATCAGAGCAACAAGCTGAGCTAGCTCGGTTAGCAGCGCCGAACGGCCCTGGAGAAACACATGAAACCACTTCATTCAGTGTTTTTACCTTTAATCACGGGGTCCGTTTGCTTTGGAGATTTGATTGTGATTGGTGGTTTGCTGTCACTCACTCAAGTGACATGAGAGCCGCGCGAGTTTTCCTTTTGATATAAGCAGCAAAATAATTGTAACATGACGCGTTTGAGTTAATTTGCCTACTTAAAGGTGGGGTATGTAATTTATTTCAGAAACACTTGTTATATTCCATGGAATGCTCTTAACATCCTGATAGCAATGAATATCTGAAGTGCTTTGACAATAAATCCATCAAAACATCTCATCTGTGGAAGCCGTGGCGCTGTAAAAGCACGACCAATCATCTGAGCCAGCTAAAGTAACTGGATGGCCTACCTGCCTGTCAGCCTTCCATCTGGGCACAAACTTATCTCGTGCCCTCATTGGTCATGTGCGCGTTCGTGTGTGTTGGAGGAGGGGCTCTGTGAGGAAGTCTGAAGTACGGCTATGTACTTTCAAATTCTAGCGCACTCGAGCTGGTTTCTCCATTCTTACCTACCCTACCTTTAATATCGCACGTCCTAACAAAATGTGTCTTGCGATGTGAATATCGCGATTATCGTCACAACATGATATATCGTGCAGCCCTAATTCAAGATGTAGATGCCATGGGGGTTTGTGTTGAACATTAACACAAAATCAGCAAACTCCACCATTACACTTTCTGGGTGTGTTCAAGGACTTTAGAAAACAGAAAGTGTGGGGGACGTTCTAGAGCTTTTTTAACTTTCTGGGCGCTTTGAATTCCATCCCTAAAATAAATAAAAACAAGGAATTCAAAGCACAAGAACTACATTTAATTGCTAGTTCCATTGCTCAAAACACAGGTTTAGTTTCCTAGTTCCATGAATGGTTAATGTTCCTCTGGAAAATAAATGTCAGTATTTCTCGGGTACCTTCTTCTCGTGGTTGGGGATGATGCAGCGGACAAAGTTGGGGTTGGTGTTCCTCAGAGTGGCCATGAGTTTGGACAGCTGCTCTTTGTACAGCTGGCCGACTGTGCGGAACATGCCTTTACGGGTCTTGAAGGCACCGGGCATATCGGCCATAGAGACTTTATCCAGACCCACGATGCGGTCCACTGAAAGAAGACGGAAGTGTAAGAAACCAGAGGATTTTAAATTCAATCATTCGATGGTTTAACCGGGCAAGACAAAATGCATGTCACGAGGAAGAATGAATATGACCATTTCCTCTCGGTACACAAACACCAGGAGAGAGTAGAGGTTGATAAACCAGTGAAACACCACACACACACACACACAGAGTGAATGCAGAGGGAACCAGGAGTCACACAATGCCGGTGAAGGGTGGAGAGGTTTCACACCATAACAAAGACTGTGCACTGACTGGAGTGGCTGGTTTGTAGAAGTGAAAGCTATGCGTGATGGTTCAATGAAAGTGAGATTGGACGATGTGTTTTTAAATCAGGATTTCGTATATCCTCAGGCGAGGCAGTAAAAAGACCTGCATAGCTCCCATCAATATATCTATTATCATTCGGGCCATCAGGGCGTAGATATGCTCTACCTGCTCTGAAGACTAATCCCTTCTGCACTCAAACTTTTAAATTCTTGAAAGGCTTTTAACTTGATTATTTATTTATTGTGATGCTATGAACTATTTATCGTGTAAATTGGAATGATCCACATCTGTGCTCCCGGATGTATCGGTGTGTTTTCTTGCTGTATGTTCCTGCCCGTGTACATAAACTCATTGCGGGATTAATAAAGTTGTTGATTGATAATAGGAGCTTTTCATATATTACCAAAAACAGATGTGTCCCATCTTTAATCCAATGAAGATATATTTTAACACATTTAAAGTTCTATTATGTTTTAAGGCTTTTTTAAGTTATAAGCCCATTTTGATTATTAGCTTGGATCAATTCAGCTTATACTTATTTACACAAGGTATATATTGTAGTAAAATGTGCTTAGTATTGCTTTAACTTCATAAATATTTGTATTACATATTCTCTTTTAAGATATTCTTAAATGGTGAACTTTAACTAAACCTAGCATTCTGATTCTTTTTCATATCTGGATGATATTGTGATTCTTATGGAGATGAAGACTACTCAACTATATTTTCTTATCGTCCCATGCCATGTCAGGAAGGTGTAACACTTTGGTGGTTGCAGTGGAAATGTGTTTTTTGTGGTGATAAAAAACCAAACCACACCAAACCCATGCAGTATATACCAATTGCTGCGGTACCCATGACCACCACCAGGAGTCCCCAAACAACGCTATTACACAGAGGGAGAGAAGAAGAGTTCACTGATGGAGCAACAAGTGGTTAGGATGACTTGGGTTGCGGTCGAATAGTCCAAAAATCAGTTCCTAAGGTCTATCCCTATCCCCATCGTCTATCGTCTATCCCCATCGTCCATCGTCTATCCCCATCGTCCATCGTCTATCCCCATCGTCCATCGTCTATCCCCATCGTCTATCCCCATCGTCCATCGTCTATCCCCATCGTCTATCCCTATCGTCCATCGTCTATCCCTATCGTCCATCGTCTATCCCTATCGTCCATCCCTATCGTCCATCGTCTATCCCTATCGTCCATCGTCCATCCCTATCGTCCATCGTCTATCCCTATCGTCCATCGTCTATCCCTATCGTCCATCGTCTATCCTATCGTCCATCGTCTATCCCTATCGTCTATCCCTTGACCTCTGTGTGGAACGTCACGGTGTTAAGGGATAGTGGATAGGAGAATTCAAAAGGACTTAGGAGAAGAGACTGCGGTGCTTTGAGAATCGACCGCACTTTCACTATCCGACGTGTTTATGATGCGCCAGCGGACGTCATGAATATGCGTCTGCTGCTGTGGGGAAACTACAGTTTTCTATACAGTGGACTACATGGATGTTTAATAAGAATGATCCCAATACGTCAGACGTTTTTGGGAGAAAATGTCAAACTTTTATTTTGAAGGCCCGATTTTCTAACGCTAGGAAGGTTCCTAAGCTAAATGGACTATTCGACCGCAACCTTGGAAATTTGACTGCACAAACAGTTATTTTAAAGACATTTAAACGACAAACAATCGTTTGGATCTTCAGAGGGGGAAATAAGCATGTTTTAAACAGACAGCAGGAGAACAAGGGGAAAGAATAAATGAATGAAGAAACCTTGTCACCTGAGTCTGAGTGAAGAATAGGAAAACGCTCATAAAAATAGGCTCTCTGACAGTTCTTTACCTCTGAGACCCCGTGAAAGACAGACAGAAAGGGGCCGTACAGAGGAAGAGATGGATGAATGGGGTCAGAGAAGGTGAAAACAAAGGTCCAAACACCAGACAATACAAGAGAAAGAAAGCATGATGAAACACGAAACTAAAAGCCCAAAATGAAATATATTCCCACATTGAAAACTGACCCCCAGAGACAGAGGGATTTCTGGGTAAACTTTGCTTTAACTCACCGTCCTTCCAGAGCTCAGAGACAAACTTGTCGGTGGACTGGTTGAGCAGAGATGCCACGTTGTCGTTCAGAGGGTCCATGTTCTTCATCAGCCACTCGTCAGCCTTGTAGTCCACCTGGAGAGACATGAGGCAGCGGTTAGGTCAAGTTAGTATCTTAAGGCTCTCTCTTATGGGGCGTTTACACTAAACCAGAAGCTCATTTTCATTCATGTGTCGAGTCTTCTTAAATTGACTTTCTATTCGCTATATTAATCCATTCTTGCACAATGCTATTTTATTTCTGAAATATTTTGGACTGTTTATTTCTTGTGTCTTAGTTTCTCTTACCTGCCTTGTGTTTTTTATGCTGCTGCAATGCAAACATTTCCCAAATTGGGATCAATAAAGTACTAAACTATCTATCCAGCCATCCATAACTATCTAGCTACCTACCTACCCATCCACCTACCTACCTACCCATCCACCTACCTACCTACCTGTCTACCCACCCATCCATCTATCCACCTACCTACCTGTCTACCCATCCATCCACCTACCTACCTGTCTACCCATCTACCTACCCATCCATCTATCCACCTACCTACTTGTCTACCCATCCATCTACCCACCCATGCATCTATCTATCTACCCACCTATCTTTCTATCCCTTTCAAAACTGACATTTCCAACTTTCAAGTGATATGAATTTACTTGATTCATGTCATGCATCTCACTTTGTTCAATGTGTTTTTTTCGTTTCAGTTTAACCAAGAAAATAAATGCCTTTCCAAGAGGCAAAACTCTTAAAAACGATAAGCATTATATGAATTAATTCATATCTGAACGGTTCAATTGTAGTCTTTTACCTTCCATTGAATACATAGTTTCCGATAGGCAGGTTGAAATCTACTCTGCCGTCCCTTTAACACATGCCGTCGCCTCTTTTAGAGAAATAGATTTGAAGCGGGAGATAAAGACTAAACTGGCCCAAAAAAGATCTTGCAAAAAATTACGTTGTTTATGGCAAAACCTCAATGAAGCATTTACCTTGCCGGCGTAATGGATGACGCAGAAGTCGGCTTCATCCTTCAGTTTCTTTGGTTTGAAGAACTTGGGGTGTGTGCCCTGCTCCTGGAGAACCTTCTCCACAAAGCTCTTGTCGGTGGCTTTGGGGAACCAGCACTCCTCGTCCAGAAGAGCGAGGATACCGGGGGGGCTGGCCTGCACACGGGAGGGGAAGAGGTAGATATTAAGCATCAAAAAGGTCTCCCATCATGCAAAAGGCACTTTTTAATGTCTTTTATACATCAACATGTGTCCCCGGTGCGTCAGGGAACTCACGCAGCGTCAGAAAATAAAACGGGTGTGTGAACGTACGGGTTTCTCGATGAGGTCGATGCAGGGCTGCAGGTCCAGGCCGAAGTCGATGAAGCTCCACTCGATGCCCTCCCTCTGGTACTCCTCCTGCTCCAGGATGAACATGGTGTGGTTGAACAGCTGCTGCAGCTTCTCGTTGGTGTAGTTGATGCACAGCTGCTCGAAGGAGTTCAGCTGCGGGACAAAGGAGACACGCGTTAGAGAAAAGTGGTGATCGACCAATAAACATATTTGTTAATGTTAAATGTTTGTATTTCATGTATTGGGTCTTGATATCTGTCCATGTTGATGTTACACATGGAGCTGCTGTGATGCTAGGAGCATTTCAGACTTGATCTGACCATTAAAGTATTATCGTAATACAGTGTCAGGCACTCTACCCATCTATCTATCTATCTATCTATCCATCCATGTACCTATCCATCTACGTACCTATCCATCTACCTACCCACCCACCCACGTATCCATCCATCTACCTACCTACACATTTTAACCATCAGCAGCTAAAACACTGACATTACCTTTTTTGCAACTAATAAATGACTGCATATTTTATAAAATACACATGTTTACATATTTATTGTTAAACATGCTATGACTTTTGTATACATATCTTTATTTAATTGCAATTATTTATTTTTCCTATTTCTTTAATTGCACATTTTTACTTAACTCATGTTTGTATACATATTTGTATTCTCGCCTATGAAGCATAAATAAATAAGGTATTCTGAATGCAGATAAAGGACGCCTTCTTCTACACTAGTTTGTATGAACCTGAACAATCAAAGCATTTACAGTTTGCTTTGAATTCCTGCACCTCAAAGATCTCGAAGCCGGCGATGTCCAGGATGCCGATGAAGGACGCCCCTTGCCTCTTGGTTTTGTCCAGAGCTTTGTTGATCCTCATGACGAGCCAGCGGAACATCCTCTCGTACGTAGCTTTAGCTAAAGCCTCCACGGCGAACTCCGCCTGCTCCTGAGTCTGAGCTTTCTGCACGTAGTCTCGGCCCACCTTGATCCTCGGGGACAGGATGGCCCGGGTGAAGTCGGTCACGTTCATGCCCATCAGGTGGCTCACCTTCTGGGCAGCTGGGGCACAGGAAAGGGGGGGGGGGGGAAGGCAATGTTTATTTAAAGGGTGCATTTTAACAATTCAAAGTGCTTTACAAAAAGTATTGAAAGCATTAAGACAAAGTACAGAACACCAGGAGTTACCCAACCAGCAGCACTTTCTTTTTTACTTAGGAATAGAAACATTTTTAAATTGTAAATTAAATTTAAAAAAAAAAAATCTTTGTACCTTTCTCACATTTTTACTTTAATTTCTTGTGTAAATAATAATTGTTCTTTCACTTCGAGTAATTTTATATGTATTGCACATTTTGACTTCTGTTTATCGAGATACTGCATTTTATTCTAATATGGGGCAAATTTCATAACTTATCCTTTTGGGTAAAGAAACTATTCTGAATCCAAGTTTAAAACGAGCTAAAATAGAAAAAGATGGGTACAAAAAATAAAATAAAATGTACAGTCCAGTATAAGAGGAATAGTCATTTGATTTATTAAAATAAAACAGTCTGATTTAAAAGTGTTTTCTGGGTTTATTGTTGAAACACTGAGGATAATAATTAAACTGTTTCTCCAAGTTCAGACCGAAGGAAAACGATAGATAACAACTTGGTGGTATTGTCTTTAAGAAAACAACTGTTTCAAGTGTGACGACCCCTCCACACCAATAGGCGTCCCGTGGTCTCTCTCTCTCTCTCTCTCTCTCTGTCTGTTTACAGGATCCGGTGCTGATTTACCTGATGAGCTGCACCTGGATCGAAAAGCCTACAAGAAGAGAGCCCAGCCGGATACGTGTCTCTCTCTCTCATTCCTCTCGCACAGTCCCCGTGTTTACTTTTGTGTCCACTAATAAAGGATCGTTATATTTCCATACCCCTGGTCTCGCGTCCCAGCTTTTTGTTACAGCCCAAGACCCGGGTTGTAACACAAGTTTAACGTACCGGTGTTGTCTGGCATGGAGGCCTGGTCTGTGTGGCGCTCCTTCTTGAAGCTCATGTTCCCGAGCTGCAGCACAGAGGAGACCACCTTCAACAAACCTGCACAAAAACAACAAACGGAGCATTAACAAGCTTTCAAGTTGCTGACATCAGCAGGTAAACATAGGCAAAGTCCCACTCGGGGAATACAAGTTAATTTGTGTTGGGAAAATACTGAATGTAGTCTTCCAATCTGAGATTAACGTGATAACAAAGGTATCCCAACTGTAGCTGTGAACATGACAGGATGTGTGATTACCTAGAAGAGCATCAGGACTGTGTGAGGCAGATGATAGCTATGTGATTAACATGGTGATTCAGCCTCTATGGAGATAGCATGTGAAGGACACTGCTCAGGAACTAGTCTCTGTATGTGATGACTACTTCCATTCTGGAGAGGATCACAGATACATGGATCCTGAGGCTCAAGCCGGGGACGAGTGAGATTATTAAAAATTTTAAGTATTCAGAAAGTCAGATTTTTGACGGAAAAAGTCAGAATTCTGAGATCTTGAGAAAAAAATCTGGATTTTGAGAAAAAAAGTCAGAATTTTGAGGTTTTGAGAAAAGTCAGAATTTTGAGGTTTGTATGTGAGGACTACTTCCATTCTTGAGGATCACAAATACATGGATACTGAGATTGAAGCTCAAGCCGGGGACCAGTGAGATTTGAGAGTAATCTTCCATACCGATCAGCTCATCCTCGGGGATGCTCATGATCTTGAAGGCATCCAGAGTCTCCGTGAACAGGTCCTTGTCCTGCTGCCCGGGAATAGTGACGTTCCCGTTGGAGAGGAAGCGGTAGTTGTTGTAGTTCTCAAGGAGGAGTTCCTCTGAGAGAAAAAGGACAGTTGCAGTGAGTTAAATGACAGACGGTAAAAACCCTTACTTTTCAGGATTAACACTCTGCAAATACTCTCAGAAAGTCGTGTGTTCTTACCTCGCAGTTTATCCCCGGCCCCCGTGAGGAGGTAGTAGAAGAGATGGAAGGTCCTCTCGTCTTTGGCCTGGCGAATGGCACGGGATTTCTCCAACAGGTCTAGTGGTCAATAGGTCAAGGACAAGTTCTTGAATACCATCATGACTACATTTCAAAATCGTGCTGTGATTCACCCAAAAAAGGCTTTAAACACAAGCCAACAAGTACTACGATGTCTTCTTATCATAAGAAACGCAACTAGTTTGATGGACAGTATTTGGGATATACAGTGGCGGCGCCAGGGTATGGCTGGGGTAGGCTACAGCCATACCAAGAAATGGCTTAGCCCCACCATGACAAATTATGTTAAAATAAGCATGTTGAGAACACGGATTGCGAAAATATACGTGTCGTGTCCACAACACAAACTGATCCTGCTGTAACAACAAGTGCACGTTACTGGTTGAGACCATTCGGGGTTATGCTAGAAGAGGGGTGCAAGGAATAGTCCAAGTAGTGGGGGAGTTTTATTCACTAAAGGTGTGGAAATTCTCTGGTGTTATAATATCAGCGCGGCCGCGGTCAGATCAAAATGTCTCCGAATGCAATTTGAATAAACCTACAGCCAATCAGAGCAACGAAACGTTGGGTCTGCGTCATTACTGATTGAGATCGATCGGAACCGCCATTCAGTATCCCCATTGGATCTTCAACGTGTACTATCATACGTCACGTTCACAGGGATCCCTTTTTATTTACTACAAGACAAATGTGCCGTTTTATTTCATACAGTTCCATTCTGATTGAGACAGGGAAATAATCTAAACCTCCCGCATGGCGTTTGACTGTCAAGGAGGCGATATAGCGTGTATGTAATTACATTGCAAATACTGACTTGAGCCCCACCACTGTATGGGTTAGCCCTACCAGAGATTACCCAACACAAATACTCTGGAGCTGACACTGGGGAGATATATATATTCCTCTAAATATCTATATAATTTTATTCTAGGCTTAGACTCATTATGAACACAGGCACATTCTTAGAAGCACTTTAAATGCTGCACGCCTCAAGAGTATCACAGAAATGGTTGGGTGAAAGTCGTAAAAAAGTCAAAGTTATAGTATTTTACAAAGAAGCCAAACAAAGTCACAGCACAGTATGTAATAAAAACATTTCTAAAAAGGCTACGAAATCTCAAAGATGTTTGGATGTATTGAACATGACAGGGACGCAATGAAGGATACAAGTTTCAATATTGGCTCCAACGATGTAGCCATTGACATCAAAGTTGATCCTGATGAATTTCCCCTACAGGAGGCAGGAAGAACACACAGATTTAAGAATGTGTGTGTGGAAAAGTTATTGAAAAGTCTGAATCAGAACATGTAGTACTCACGAATCGGGAAGAGTTGTCGTTTTTGACGGTCTTGGCGTTTCCGAAGGCTTCGAGGATGGGGTTGGCCTGCAGCAGCTGCTTCTCCAGCTCCCCCTGGTGGAAAGGAAGAGAACAGCAAGGCAAGAATATAAAGTACACGTTTGTTTACCACAAGTAAATCATAGGGAAGAGTATTAGGGCCAAGCATAAGGGAGTACAGAATGAGGAAGGTTTTTAAGATGGTATTATTGAATATTATTTGGCATTTTGAGAAAAAAGTCGTAATGTCAAGAGTATAGACGAACTATATTTTCAAAATGAGTTCGAATTGCGTCTCAACATTTTAACTTTATTCTTAATATTTTGAGTTGGGTCAAAAAAATGTTAGACGTTTTGACTTTTCCAACTTTATTCTCGAAAATAAAAACTCTTATCTTCACAATTTGACTATTCTCTAAATTTAAAAATGGAATATTTCTGGACTTTTTATTCCACCTTTCAAATTATTTTTCATTTCAACTTTTTATTGAATTTTCCATTTTATTCTTGACTTTTCAACTTTTGAAATATGTAATTTACTTTTAACATTTGGACTTATTCTGGCCATTTCAAATTAACTAAAATGTTTTACTACAATCTCAAAATCCTAAATCCATCTACTCCATTTTCCCTTTATGCCCGGCCCTAATGCTCTTCTGTTAAATCAGGATAATTCTCAGCAACGGATATATCATCAGATCTTCAAGACGGATTTACTGTGAGACTCACCTGGTATTTATTTATAATAATTTAATTAATTGTAAGGATTTGATTAAATAACATGCTGAAATAATAGAAATTCCCCACGATGTACTTACGTCCGAGGAGAACATGGAGTGAACAAAACATTTCAACATAGGAGGGAACCATAAACACACCCGAGCAACAAAAACACACACCCAAGCATTTCCCCCACACAAAACGTCATGTTAGTCCCGAACCTGCAGACACCATCATCAGTAACCCATCACCCAGACAAGTGAACACCACACAAAACAAACGCTCCTTCCTGCTGCAATATCACTTTCAACCACTTCTTTCTGGCTCTACTGGTTTGGTTTTTAGTCAAGGTTTGCTAAGAATGTAATCACTCGAACATATCCAGCAAAAACATGACTTCTGCCAGAAATCATAAAAGGTAGTGCTTTCTGATTCATGGGTTAAGCACACGTTAAGTAGAAATGTCTGAACTACCTGAGTGTCATTAAGTAGGCTTTCCAGTGTTTGAGTACAAGTTGACCTCCTGAAGGCCCTGGATTGTATTTTTCTTTTAAGGGTGTACCGGGGAGTTTAGAGCTTCAGTCATAAGGTAATTAAAATCAACATCTGAATGCTAATTAAATGAGTATTGTAGATTTAGATTCCTCTGGTGGTAGTTTGTGTTTCCCAGATGTTATCAAAAAAGAATCTAAAAATCCAAATTGACATCAAAGAGTTATATCGTAATTTATTTTTATAAAAAAAATGTATTTATGATTCCATCTGATCACTAAACATTTTTAAGAATGATTTAAATAAATAAGAAGCTGATAACAGGTGTATGTTGAACACACATGACGCCCAAGCTGTTTTAATAATATGCAAAAAGAGAAGCACGATGAAACGTTGGACGCACAGTAGCGATACAAAATGAAAAATTCAACCAGACAAATACATCTTTGAGCCCAAAACAATTGCTGTGTTTTTTCCCAGCAAAGCCCCCCCCCCCCTTTTCTCTTATCCTCCCATTGTCTGGCTGAATCTTTCACAGGAACACGTTTGGCTGCCACTGATCTGCAAACAAACTTCCTCCCTGCTTCCTATTGGCTGCCGAGACATGTCACCTCTGCCCTTCATACAAAGTGACTCCCAGCGAGGGGGAGGAGAGGGAGGAGGATGAGGGCGAGGGAGGAGGGTGGTGACAGAAGCAGGTGGGGGGGGAGCGAATGGAGGGAGAGAGTTAACTCACATGTGACAGGAACGAGCTGTTCTGTTGATGGGAAGAGAGAAATACAACAACCTCAAAAAAAAGGGATGACAGATGTGGTCATCAAACCCCACTGTGTTGCTTTTATCTATCATAGAGCCAGAGAACAGCAGGGCAGCTTTTCCACTCTGAGGTAACGTGATGTAACCTGAGGTAACCTGAGGTAACGTGATGTAACGTGAGGTAACGTGAGGTTGCTAGACTGAGTTATAATTCTGATGAGCAGACGCAGGTACATCTGCAAATACATCACACATGAGGTAAGGCCTCTGGTAAATGTTACACAGGAGTGCATTTAAGAAGCTGTACTTTGCCTGATGAACTCTGAATTTTGTAACTGAAATAATATTTCAAAAATTATACTAATAATAAAAAGGTGATGTTTTTGATGAAATATGGGAACAAATAAATACAAATAATAATATTTAAAAATTATAATAATAATAAAGTTAATTTATTTGTTGAAAAATTGAAAAAAAACTCAAATATAATAATAAATAATAATTTAAAGACACAGGATTTAATAGCTGTTGTTGTGAGATGGATATATATGCAATGTAAAAATAATAATAAAGAAGAGAAGATGAAAGATGGAGAAAAACTAAATAAAATTATACATAATAATAATAATGTATGCCCTGTAAAGATATGACTTTCTAAAATGAGAATATATGTAAAAGCTGCACTCCTGTTTATCTGGCTGTTATATAATGTTCCTTCGATGGCAGCTCGACCACACAGGAGTTTGTCTACCGGATTAAAATCATGTCCACACACACTATAGTGCACACACACACACTAATATCACACACATCACAGTCACAATGAACGATGTCTAAAAACAGGGGAAGGGAAATGTCGTTCCTCACCTGAAAATGAAAATCAGTGAGAGATGGAGGAAGGGAGTAAATGATAAAGGGGAGGGACTGAGGACGTCAGGAGAGTTAGGAGGTTTTTAAAGGGATGTTCTGTGTGATGAGAGGCAGGACTGACCTGGTCTTTCTTGGTCTTGTGAGAGGAGGCAACGTGAGCCAGATACTGGATCACCTTCTTGGTGTTCTCCGTCTTCCCGGCACCGGACTCTCCTCTGTGGGACAAACGGAGGGAGATGCAGAGTCAGAATAACAAGAGGGCTCGAAAAACACATTTTCGAAAAATACATTTTGAACACAATCCATTTTATTTCAGTTATTTTTGTACTTCTCTTGTCTTTGTTTATATTTTCTTTCTATGTATAAACTATGTAGCTGAGGAAAGAATAATAGGTTATAGTGTGAATAAAGTATTAATATAGGCTGCTATAAATGACATTTAAAAAAAGCTTTAAAAAGTTAAGAAAGAACTTTTAAAAACACAAGTTTTAACCTGTTCCCTGTTTAGCCCCGAGCCTGTTTTTCAGGTCTCAGGCTCGAAAATGACGCCCAGAACAAATGGCTATATCTTCCTTCTAAAAGGGGTAAATTAATAATCTTTATTCTCAAAGCAACGATACACCTGTGAGTTGGATGTAGAAAAGTCAGAATCAATATAGAATGTTTTTTATTTTAAAGTAAATTCAGATTGAACATAGTCAAACAATTTAAAAATGACTTCTAGTGAAAACCACCCTTGAATGATGGGATAGCAGACTAAAAGCTTTAGGACTCCAAACTATAACATAATAAGTACCCTGTATCAAGATTGATGCAAAACAAGTGACCTTTTTAGAGAGATTTAGTAAAAGAAACGACTTCTGGGGTCAATTGGGTGCATTTTCCATATCTCTAGCCCCCCTCAATCGATTTTGATGATTGACACCTCTTTTAACCGTTAGAGCCAATAGAATCGAGGGGAAGTTCCTAAAATCCATCTAAACATTACCCATTTGTGAATAGAGTGATGCGCAGCCAGAATGCCCAAAATGATGTGATTTGTAACTCACGTGCAAAGAATGGACTGGTCTTCACGATCTGCAGAAAAAGGACAGAAATGTTAAAACATGTCACCTTCTGCAGCTATGCTAAGTGAGTCTATGTTATCACCACAATCCATACAGTTCTTTAGCCGGTACAACAGGAAGTCGATTGGCCACAGACAGGAAATCCATATCCGGCTTCCTGTAAAGGGGCGCTACCGGGTTTCAAACTCAACAGCCAATTACCCTCGCCTCCCAAAAATGTGGTCTGAAATCTCCAAACATGGAGAAGAGAGCACCAATGGAACGGAGATGGTGTTTTATGTGAGGTGCATGACGGCATATCAGAAAGAAAAAAGGACAGCATACAAGGCTTAAGAAACACATTACCATAAAAAAAGCTGTGCAGGAAACGCCAATTAGGTGCTCTTAATGTGCGGGTTGGTCGTAAATGTGGATTAAAGTCACAATTACTTCCTATATAGGTAATGTGGAAACAGATCAAAGCTACAAGATACCATAAGGCAGATGCCAAAACAAAACACATACCAAAATACAATTCCAACAAAATGACTTCAAAGTTAGTTTTAAATTGAAACTGTGCTGCATCAGTTTTAAAAATACACTTTGTGAAGAGTCTTAGATGCAAGATGTTCTTGGTTTCCTCCTGTTTGTATTAAATATTAAACAAGAAACACTCCTTCCTTGAACGAGAGCGTTGGAGAACTCTGCTACCAATAAAGTTCAATATTCTGGAGCCAATAGCCGCTTTCACACCAAGTACTTTCCCGTACTTAGAGCCAGCACTTGGTGCCAGCACTTAGTTCCCCCATGGAACTAAGTACAGATCGCGTTCACACCGGAATAAAGTCCCTGAGGGAAGATTAGGCAAATGAAGCCGCTGACGTCACTTCTTCTTCTGCTGCTGCTGCTTTGGGTTTACTGGCAGGTCGCAACTTCACGGCGTATACTGCCACCCGAAGTCCCCGGAGTTGGAGCCTTCCGAGTAAATCGCCAGAACGCCAACACCTATTATGCTAATAACGCTAATGCTAGCAAATACAATGGCGGCTTCACAAAACTTTTCAGAGTTTTACGGGCCGTGGTTTGCAATCTGCCCAGAAATCAAAATTGGTACTTTTTTCTCCCCAGGATAGTCCCACCTCTCTAGCAGCGACTAAAAATGGGGGTAAAAGTTCCCGGAACTAAGAACTCTTTTTGGTGTGAACGCAAAGTCCAGGCACTATCGGAACTAAATGGGAAAAGTACGGATAAAAGTACATTAGGCGCGTTCACACCGGGGTACTTTTCCCACAAAGGTTCATGCGAACTCTTTTATCGCGTTCACACCAAAAAGAGCCGGTACTAAAATTAGTTCATGTGAACCTTTTAACCCGCTCGAAAGTCCCTGCTCTCTAGCAGGGACTTTCGAGCGGCTCTTTTGTGAGAAAAGAGCTATATTTCTGATTGGCTGGGCGGATTGCAAACCACGCCCCGTAAAACTTCCAAAAAGTTTTGTGAAGCCGCCATTTTATTATCCTCGCATTAGCATTATTAGCATTAGCATTAGCCCAGCGCAGAAACGCAGAGAGACTAACTTATGGCAACACAAAATAAAACATGGGAGCGGTGGAGATGAGGAGGGTGTCGGCGTTCTGGCGATTTACTCGGAAGGCTTCAGTAGAAGCTGCTGGGAGTCCCAGCAACTTCTACTGAAGTCCTCTTACAACTCCGGGGACTTCCGGCCGGGGACTTTGGGCGGGAGTATCCGCCGTGAAGTTGTTTGTAGCCTGCCAGTAAACCCAAAGCAGAAGAAGAAGAAAGTGACGTCAGCGGCTTCATTTGCCTAATCCTCCTCCAGGGACTTTTCCCGGTGTGAACGCGATCTGTATTTAGTTCATGCGAACTAAAGAGTTCGCATGAACTAAGTTCACATGAACCTTTGTGGGAAAAGTACTGCGGTGTGAATGCCCCTAATGTCTTCCATTTAAAGGCTGAAACTCAATATACAAGCTACTCCCATGTACCTAATTTATTTTTTAGAGCAGGTAGTGATGCAGATGTATGTATAGGAACTTAGTAGTCTCACAGGAGTCGTATAGTTTATAGCTCCAAGCAGTACCACTCTGAACAGTAGCTTCATTGACAATGAGGTCTTAAAGGGACCAGTATTACAAGCAAGGGGCTGTTTGAATAGATGGGAAAAGTCTTCATCGAGTAGTGGACTTTAAATACCCCTTCATTATGTCCCACTAATGTCCTCGTGGTGCCTTACCCTGCATCATGCTTCTGTAAGCCGTGTCAGTGATGGCGTAGATGTGAGGCGGCATTTCATGCCTCTTCTTGCCCTTGTACATGTCAACGATCTCCTCCGAGTAGATGGGCAGGTTCTTGTACGGGTTTATCACCACGCAGAAGAGCCCGGAGTATGTCTGCAGGGCGGAGAGAGGAGGCGTTTAGGAAGAGATGGCAAAACATACATTTCAGCAGGATAAACTCTATAAATGACCAATTTTGTAATTGTTTAAGGTTAAATGCAACCGCCAGAAGTTAAGCTAACGCTAGGCTATAAAGGAACTACAGCACGGTCACATGACTTCACGTCAACACCACTAAGCTAAAGGTGGCTAATCTTGGGCTATAAAAGGAACTACAGCCCGGTCACATGACTTCACATCGCCACCACTAAGCTAAAGGTGGCTAATGTTGGGCTCTAAAGGAACTACAGCACGGTCACATGACTTCACCACCGCTAAGCTAAAGGTGGCTAATGTTGGGCTATAAAGGAACTACAGCACAGTCACATGACTTCACCACCGCTAAGCTAAAGGTGGCTAATGTTGGGCTATAAATGAACTACAGCCCGGTCACATGACTTCACGTCACCACCGCTAAGCTAAAGGTGGCTAATGTTGGGCTATAAAGGAACTACAGCCCGGTCACATAACTTCACGTCACCAACGCTAAGCTAAGGGTGGCTAATGTTGGGCTATAAAGGAACTACAGCCCGGTCACATGACTTCACATCACCATCGCTAAGCTAAAGGCGGCTAATGTTGGGCTATAAAGGAACTACAGCCCGGTCACATGACTTCACATCGCCACCACTAAGCTAAAGGTGGCTAATGTTGGGCTCTAAAGGAACTACAGCACGGTCACATGACTTCACCACCGCTAAGCTAAAGGTGGCTAATGTTGGGCTATAAAGGAACTACAGCACAGTCACATGACTTCACCACCGCTAAGCTAAAGGTGGCTAATGTTGGGCTATAAATGAACTACAGCCCGGTCACATGACTTCACGTCACCACCGCTAAGCTAAAGGTGGCTAATGTTGGGCTATAAAGGAACTACAGCCCGGTCACATAACTTCACGTCACCAACGCTAAGCTAAGGGTGGCTAATGTTGGGCTATAAAGGAACTACAGCCCGGTCACATGACTTCACATCACCATCGCTAAGCTAAAGGCGGCTAATGTTGGGCGTGATGTTTATTCATCTGATTTAGACACTTGTTAGCAACTACCTTTTATAAACTCACCAGTGGGGTATTTATTGATATATATTGATTTATGTCGTAGAACCAAAATGTAAATTATCTTCAGCTTGTGTTGGCCACAGACCTTATTTCAGGCTACCTACCAAAAACACATTCAAATAAACCGTTGACTTTGAGATGGGAAGCATGAATTGCTTTCTCATTTACAGGTTTTAGAACTCATTCCTGCACCACTCTTTTGAACATCGAATAAAAAGTGAAGGAACTAGTGGAAGAGGGTCGAAATATAAGGACGTGTGAAATATATAATAAAGAAGATTTGTCCTCATTGACTCTAGAATCAGAATCATGCTCTCAGACGCAGTGCATGGACGTCTCTATAAAATGAGGAAGCTCTCATGAACTCGGCACTGATTCAATAACAAGCTTCCCTTCCCCCCACCAAGAGTTTCTCATGACTTGTTACCCTCCTATATCATTATGTAATCTCAACCCCACCCTGCTGCAACTTTGAACTGAAGATTGACTGACCGAGCGAGCTGCAGCTTCTCCACATCCAAGTATCTCAGGTAGAAATTATCTTTTCTGCTTTGAACATTAAAACCCACCTTTATTCCTTTCCATAAACTCGACTACATGTTTCCTTTTGTGTATCTGTTCCCCTCCTACCATCATCAGCTGCATTCCTGTGCTGCCCTCCCAACATTTCTGTACCAGGCGTCTCTCCCTCTGTTGTACACCCGCTCTCCCTTGAGAGAAAAACTCAGTCTAAAAGACTCCAGAGCCCAGAGGCCCTCTAACCGAGCGTAGCCTGGGTCTCTGGGGGGGTGGGGGGGACAACAGGCCTGTGTTGATATGACCGGGTCACACTACACACTATCAAAGAGACCAAATCACTCCCAGCACCACCACATGAGGATAAAAAACATTAATTATGTGGGAAGTTACACGATTTACATTCCATGTCCATCGCTGCAAAAGAAATGGACGCCCTTCCTTCTTCTTCTCTAACTATTTTCCTCACATCTCTCATGGTGCATTGTTCCCGGCAGCTTGCGGTTTACAAGATAACTCAAACACAGGGAGAGCAAACAAGACGGGGTGCAGAGGGAGAAACTCTCGCATATTTAACAGATGTCAGAGTTTCTTTGCAATAACAATTTGCGTATAATGGTTTGTCTTGAACAATGGAGCCAAATGAGATAATTAGTAGATTAAACGGTTTGGAGACGGGCCATGACAGATTGTTTTCTTTAAGCCAGAGGGGATTTCGTAACAATTAAAAAGAAAATTCTTCAAACTAGGGCTGGACTATTCGGGGAATATTAAATATCACAATATTTCTTTGGAAATGCTTTGATATTTTCCCCATTGTGTTGGGCTGACTATTGATGCTTTCACAAAATAGTCCCACATTGAGATCTTTGATAAATTATCATCAGCAATCCGGATATAATGACTTGGTGGTTCAAGATAAGAATTGGGAAAAGACATCCCTTTACTGAGATGCAGCCTTAAAACTAGGAACACACACCACTTGTAGAATAGGATATGCCCTAACATTCTAATACTGGTCAAATGTAACTGTCCCAAATATTCATCCCAATTACAGCAAAATCTAACATCTGACCACATCTGGTTTCCTCGTCTCAAAGTCAATGGTTTCTGGAATGTGTTTTTGGTTAGATGCATGAAATAAGGTCTGTAGAATGTTCTTGTTCTATGACAATAAATATGTCAGTAAATACCCCACTGGTGAATCTAAAACAGCGGACGCTAACAAGTTTCTAACCGAGACATCTAAACGTAATCATGCCACCTTTAGCTTAGCGGTGGGGACATCATAAACACGTGTTGCCACAGATGTTATTTTCTGCTAAATCAAATGGTAAAATCTCTTTTTGTCGTGGGAGCCGTTCAGGGTCGGCTTACAGAGCAGAACCCAGATCAAATGCATGCTGAAGGCTCCTTGAGCATGTTCTCTCTCACTGATCGTGCCGTTATGTTGAATGTTTGTTGTGTCTTGATATCTGCCTGTTGATGTTCCACATGGCGCATTTCAGACTTGATCTAACCATTAAAGTATTATCGCATCGTACAACTCCATTACGATCGTGCACTCTTGAAGGTTGGGTACTCACGTATATGAGCCCCGAGTAGTATCTCTCCTTCAGGTTGTGCAGCACCGACGCCTCGTTCAGGCAGGTGAGCTCGGCCATGTCCTCCACCTTGCTGAACTTGGGCGGATTCATCTTCTGGATGTCGTCCTTGTTGACGCGGACCTTCTTCGCAGAGTCGGCCAGCTCCACCACGCACTCGTCGCCGCGCTCCTCCTTCACGGAGCCGCACTCGAAGCCCAGGCGCTCCGAGGGAACCCATACCAGCTTCTTGGTGGCCCAGTCGGCCTGAGCCAGAGGGTTGTTGACCGGGTTGCGGTCCACGTACAGGAACTTGTCTGCGGCCGACATGGTAGCTGTTTACAGAGAGAGGAAGGCAAGTTTATTTATACCGCACCTTTCAACACAAGGCAATTCAAAGTGCTTTACAAAAATGAAAGACATTAAGAAAATGGCATTTAAAAGATAATAAAATAAAAAATACATGGATAAAGTTACAGTGTGCGATGTGAATAGTTCAATTAAAAGCAGCAGCAAAAAGAAAAGTCTTCAGCCTCGATGTAAAAGTAGTCAGAGATACAGCGGACCGTCAGGTTTCTGGGAGTTCGTTCCAGATGTTTGGAGCATAATAACTGAAGAGAGAGAGTGTTTCTTGTTAAGGCAAGTTCATGTTGTTATGAACAGTGGTTGGAAATGTAGATATCAATTAGGGGTCTACAACTAATCGAAATGTTTTTGAATTGGCAATATGGACTAGTGCAGGGATCACCAACTACATTTGTCCAAGGGCCAAAATGTATCCAATAGACACTATCGCGGGCCAGCGGGGGGGGGACTCTTCACGCTAACGAAGGATCACTTCGAGGCAGGGTTGGGAGGGTTACTTTGTAAATGTAATCAGTTACTGATTACTGAATACATGCTCTGAAAGTAATGAGAATACAGTTACAGTTACGTGTCTTAAAAAAGTAACGTGTTCAGGTTACTTGTAGAATACTTTTGAAATACTTTCTTTTTCCATAACAGATGGGTATGTTTTGTTAAACAGGAGACACTTGTTTTACTGTTTTAATGGCTTATCAAGAACTCAAAGACAACATCTTGGTGTCATTCTGGACAGCTCCCTCTCATCTGCACCCCACATAAAAAACATCACCCGGACTGCATTCTCCTGCTGTAAACCTTTCCTTAGAATATGTTATGAATTGTAAGGTGTCCTTGGGTGCTTTGAAAGGCGCCCCTAAATAGAATGAATTATCATTATTAATTATCATTATTATTATTATTATTATCTGAAACGATGTAATAACTTTTAAAACTTGTTCCAGTCACTTGCCCCATGCATTCAGCAGCAGCATATTATAAATGTCATAATTTCGACAATAAAGAAATGCTACATCAACGTTATCTTGCACATTTTATCTAACCATCTCCGTTTCTAACTTTCAATATATTTTAAAAGAGATCTCTCTCATCTGCGTGCGGGGGCGGGGCCTCACAGACACGCTGCATCTCTCTCGCTCACAGACACGCTGCAGCGCTGTGCAGTGTGCACACAGTTCTGCCGGTAATGAATATTACATTTTGTGATGAAACTTTTCCACCAATAATTCCAATAAGTATTCCAAAATGTATTCACTTCAGGTTTACGAAAGTAACTGTAATCAGATTACTCGTTTTTCAAATGTAACGCCAGCTGAATACAGTTAGCCTACTTGATTTTTGTATTCTGATTACATAACGCCGTTACATATATTCCGTTACAACCCAACCCTGCTTCTAGGCTACTGTCCCGCAGCTCCTGTCTCTCTGTTGGACTTTGTCGCAGCAGGGCTGCTGCTGTGGTGCGGAGTACACAAAGCAGACTCTTCACAACGAAGAATCACTTCTTCTTCTTCTTCAAGGAAGGGAAGGTTTCGCAGTACGCAGTCTACAGTCCCGCAGCTGCTGCCTCTCTGTTGGACTCCGGTACTGCACCTTACTCACGAGACGTTGTAAAAATAAAAATGGGTGGGGGGCGAACGCAGTAACCACTCCGCCAACGCCACAGTCACCCCGTCGTGCGGGCCGGATGTGGCCCGCGGGCCGCCAGTTGGTGGTCACTGGACTAGTGGAATATCCAAATCACAATGACATTTTTGGTAACGGAAAAATATGAGACCAGGATATGAAATCCTTGTTTTGTACAGATCCTCTTTACAGAAACAAAAGATTATTTTAATACAAATGTGAATATGGTTTCATTCTCCTCAATATTGAGAAATCATAATGCAATATCAGACAAAAATAATTGCAATTAGTTATTTCTTCTGAATTGTTCAGCTCTAAAAATCTCTCAAACATTTAAATCTAAGGTTTGATTACAAGTTAGATGATTCGTAATGTCTGTATATTTTCCAACCACTAGCCTCATTTCAAACAATGCGAATATGACCATCGAGTAACGTGCCATATGTATCGGGCCACAATCCTATTTTGAATATGTATGGGTCAGATGGTTGTGTACTGCCATCGAAAAGAGAGTGTACTTTATAGATAACAAAATAATTGATGAGAAACACATTAAGAACTGCATTGATCGCACAGACAGGAGATACTTGGGGAAACTCTAGTGCCAGCAGTTTGGGAACTCAACTGAAAGCAATGCATTCTCAATATACTCCACACAGGCGTTTAAGGGCTTAGTGAATGATGAAATGATCTTGATTTATTCAGCAGAACCATCCAAGACGCATTGCAAACACACACTTATACAGGCAATGATGTTAAAGTAACAGTGCCTCCTCTTCACATTATATTTGAGACGTTTAAAATGTCCTATAATGCGTGCAATAGTGGCTTGGAACATGCCAGGGGCCACCAAATGTGGGTTTTAATATCCAAAATGTGTAGTTTCTTTTTTCCAACTGGCTTGCTGCTCCAGCACCCTGTGGAAAGCCTTGGCATTGCGACACGTCTTCAATAAAATCTGGCAGCAAAGCAGGCAGAGGGATGCGTTTCATGTTCTGGGCCAGACCTTTGCTACCCTTTCATCTTCACATGCAATCTCTGAGGAATGCTCAGGTCTCCTCTGATGGGATGTACGGCAGGAAGAGTCTGCTGGAGTGATGTCGGGTCGACATAAAACACAACCATGTTCGAGCGATACTTCTTTTGCAAACTGCTGTGAGCAATAAATACAAATTCCAGTGGCTGGAACGGGGAGGAGCAGAGATTTAAGATCATCTCGCAGTTTTTCAGAGTGATCAAATAAGGCAGCATGTCTGTGTTGTCATTAGTTGGTTGGGTATCTACTCAGAAGCGGTTAGGGGAGTGGGTGATTTTGGAGAGATAACGAAACCCTCTGCCTGGCCCTTATCAACTAAACAGTTCCAGGGACTAAACCCTGTAGGTTCATCAGGAAACAAAAGTCCCCTTTGTTCATTGCCGATTATTTCTTCCTCGGAGAAACCATAAAGATAAAGGATCAAAGCAGTAAAAGGCAAGTTAAGAGAACAAGTGGGGTATACAACACCACTCATCATGCCCTGTCATTTACTGTAACCTAAAGAAGTGATGATCATCTGTAGAACATGACCGCATTTATTCAATTATTAATAGAGTGGTTTCCCTTGGTCACGTTCTCTCTCTCGTGGTAGCCTCTCTTTCGTTTCCCTTGTTTGTTTTTTTAGACACATTTCGGTTGCGTCAATAGAAAAACACATTAGAATACATTCCTATCCCCTTACATGGATACTAGCCACAATCAATAGGTAGCAGTGGAGGTTTGTGTATTCACTAGGCAGCAAACCTTCCAACAGGCTACGATAACCGTTCAGAAAGTCAATGGAGGCAAAGTGTGATTTGTACCGAACAAATATGTTTTCTGATGTCTGTAAAATACTGTACTAGTCGAATGCCGGAAAAACTCTGCAACGCCAAAGAAGTAAATGGTAAATGGACTGTACTTATATAGCGCTTTATCCAGTCTTTACGACCCCTCAAAGCGCTTTACATACTACATGTCATTCACCCATTCATACAGAGCAGAACCACTTGCTCTAGGACCTAACATTCACACACCGTTGGCCATGCCATCAGGCGCATTCACACCGCAGTACTTTTCCCACAAAGGTTCATGCAAACTCTTTAGTTCGCATGAACTAAGTACAGATCGCGTTCACACCGGAAAAAGTCCCTGGGGGTGGATTAGGCAAATGAAGCCGCTGACTTCACTTCTTCTTCTGCTTTGGGTTTACTGGCAGGCTACAAACAACTTCACGGCGTATACTGCCGCCCGGAGTCCCCGGCCGGAAGTCCCCGGAGTTGGGGAAGGCTTCAGTAGAAGTTGCTGGGACTCCCAGCAACTTCTACTGAAGCCTTCCGAGTAAATCGCCAGAACGCCGACACCTCCTCATCTCCACCGCTCCCATGTTTTATTTTGTGTTGCCATACGTTAGTCTCTCTGCGTTTCTGCGCTGGGCTAATGCTAATGCTAATAATGCTAATGCGAGGATAATAAAATGGCGGCTTCACAAAACTTTTTGGAAGTTTTACGGGGCGTGGTTTGCAATCCGCCCAGCCAATCAGAAATATAGCTCTTTTCTCACAAAAGAGCCGCTCGAAAGTCCCTGCTCTCTAGCAGGGACTTTCGAGCGGCTCTTTTGTGAGAAAAGAGCTATATTTAGTACCGGCTCTTTTTGGTGTGAACGCGATAAAAGAGTTCACTGAACTAAGTTCGCATGAACCTTTGTGCGACATGTTGGCTGCACGGGCTGGGATCGAACCCACAACCTTCTGGTTGAAAGACGACCGCACTCCCTCGCAGCCACAGTGACAAAAATCCCCTCCTGCAATTTGCATATTGAAACAGTTCATTTCACAAATAGTTGCTTCCTTGTTGCAAGACGTGATGATTTGGGAGGCAACTTGTAAAACTACATTAAGTTTCTCATAAGAATTGCAGTAAACTTATGGTTGATGTGAAATGCATAATCAACTACACTGCTAATTTATTATGCAACTACATCATGTAAAGGCATATAGACAACAAGCTCTGCACAAGCTGCGGCTCCTATAACACTTCTGAAAGCTCCCACACAAAGCATGTTGTTGACAGGGAGTGCTGCGGGTTAACCCATATATAAAGTGGCTAGACCAGTGCGACCAGTTTGGAGCAAGAGGAAGAAAGAGATCTGATCCGACACACCCAACTACAGCGAGGGAAGAGACACTCGCGCAATTAACTGATCATGGTTTGCTTTGGAGACTTTACCATCCCAATTATACTTCCTACACGGTGGGAGAATGACACCGTTGTCACAGCAGCACTAGGGTGGTTGGCCTTTTTTGGAATTGTCTCACCTCCAATAAAAAAAAAAACCTAGAGTGACCACTGAGAGGCTTTTTGCATAACAGCAGAGGTCAGGTTCAACCCAGCGTAACATTTATCATCAAGTAGGACATAAATATCAGCTGGCAGTGTTTCATATCTCCGAAAGTGTTTTGCGTCGTTGGCAGTGGGGCGAGGTTTCCGTGCCAAATCTCTTGCTCCGTAAACACTGCCTTTACACAACTTTGCAGAAGTTAGTTTCAATGCAGGAAAATTGGTTTAAAGTGCAGATGTGTATTTGAACGAATAAGGGAAAAACATTGGATTAACTTTGAGAAGGTCAACCTACAGGTCATTTCATAATTCAAACTTAATCTCCAAAAGATTCTTGATATTAGTTTACTATATTTTTACGAGGATAATGTGAGCGTTTCAATTATTATGATTCTCACTAATATTGCAAAACATATCACAATAGTCCAAAAAGTTTAATTTAGTTTCCATTTTTTCTGCCCGAACATTCAAAAACTGGCCAAATTGAACCGACTCATATATTCATCCATCTCCAACTATAGCAACTTTGATCCTCACTATCATCAACTAAGCTCCTGACAAAATGCAGTCCAACGAACACAGCATTCCTCATCTCAAATTAATAAAGTGTCCGACCCTTGAGAGCAAAGGGAAGAGGTTGCTGCGTTTAACAGGGTTATGTCGGCCCCGTCTGTTCCGGCACATTAACCCCGAACTGTGAGAAAGAAAGCAGAGCGAGAGCCATTCTTCTCATGACCCCTGCCTCCATCAGACTGCGCTACAGCTGACGTCCATCACCGCTACACCCGCCTCTAATACGGACCCCATCCTGAACAGAACGTGGGGCAAATTAGTCCTGCTTTACCTCTCAGCTGGCACCCTCCGAACACCCCCCTCCGCCTCTCTGTTGATGCAGTCTTTTCAGGGTCGCATTCCTCCCGCACTCACCCTTTATCAGGGAGCAGCAGCATTCCTCACATTTCTCAATGCCTGCCCCCCCCACCTTCTTTACATCTCTGACTTATTGTATGGCTTTCCTTCCCGTTATCCCCTCCCATCACACCGGCAGTCATGTGTGCCTTTAGGAGTTTCATCACTCGTGGGAGATCAGCATCATCTGGTAGTAGAGCTGCATACATCGAACAGACCTAAGTGCTCTCATTTCCTTTCAAATTCGCTGCATTACTCGCTCCACTACATTGGGATAAGTTGCCCGCATGCAGGGTTGAATCCGAGCCATGGCTGATTAGAATCCCGGTAGCTTTGTTGCAAAAGCAAGAACAAAGAGAACACGCCTAAAGATGAGGCTGGTTTGTTTTTATCATTGTACTCAATGTGCAGGTACGCATCGACGCCATAAAAGAAGCTAATTAAACATTTCTAACAAACACCATCTGTTGCTGCAGTCTAATGGATTAAGCGTGTATTGCAACTAAAGGGTTGTTTTCATTTCCAATTAATCAGCCAATTATTGTTCACATTAATTGCTTTGCATGCAATTACCTTTAATTAAAAGTCAGCATCAAGATCATGTTTTATTAGGGCTGGACAATATGGAGATAATACAATATTTGTGTCCAAATAGCTCAATCGATCGGGGACGATATTGTAGCCTTGACTATTGACGCTTTTAAAAATATTTACAGAATGAGAATTTTGATAAATGGACGTTAGTAATGAGGATTTATTGACTTTGCAAGTAAAGGCACCAAATAGAAAAGCTACAAGTCTGAGAAATACAGAATGTCATTTACTTTAGTGTAACGCATTTAAAGGCAGCACAAACTTGCAAAACTGGGATATCCTAAATGTATACAGATAGGATATAGCGTCACATATCACAAAATCAGTATAACCCAACTTCTAATGATCTGATCAATAGAGCAAAAGCAGAAAGATATTCAGTATACTCAATTTGAAATAGTTGGTACTTTTACATGATCAATATTTACCCATTACTTTTCTACCAATCAATTCAAGTTTAAGTTACAATATGCGTAGTAAAGTCTGTTGATATCTGCCTCAGTCCGACGCTTGCCACAGATAACTCAGTGACACACTTCCAACCACATCTCCGGAGAGTAGCTTGACCTAAAATTACACCAGAAGCTATTCTAGGTAGAGCTGTTCTATATTGAAAGCTGAAAAAAAGGAGGGATAAAGAAATTCTATCAGGCAATTTCAGACGAAGGCCTTTCCCTTGTGTAGTCGGAGAAGACTAGTAAGACATGGATGTTGACTTTGAGATCGAACAGTGTGCATAGAGGCACCCCCCCCCGCGCTCAGATTCCAGCCAACTCCATAATCCTGTAAGAATCAAGGTTTCTTGTCACTTTGCAAAGCGCTCGGCTGTGAAAGCATCCACTATCTATTCTGGCGAGACCCATTTACGATGAGATTAGCTGGGAGATAATCATAACAAGGATTACTCATTAATTGAACCCATGGCAGCGAGGCACCTCGAAACCAAGCCCTGGGCCAAAATCCTTGAACGTTATCAAACCTGACCGAGGCACCGGTAAAGGATTAGGCTGTATTCTAAAAAGGCCCAAATGAGAAACATACCTCACTCAAAGGGGGTGACGTGTTCTTGCACTTTATGTATTGTGATTTAGGAAAACAATGGCCCTCTTGGTATTTTCTAATGATGTACTTATTCATTGCTGCAGTACTATTCTATGTTATGTAATCAAAATGCCCATATGAATACATAGTTCGCTGTGTTTGGGAAAAGCAGAACCATAAAATAAATATCACAAGGAAGAGAGGACCGAAGCCCGTTTTAGAAACCAGAACAGAGGCCAGAATGTGGTTGAACAGAGGAAGTGATGCAGTGGCCTGGACTTTGAGAAAGAAGCGTAGGAGAAACCAGGATAGGAAGGGGGGGAAAAAGGAAAAAGCGAGAATTGAATGTCCTTTTTAGTCCCGGTTGGAAGGCGCCTCGACCTAGGTCTTTATAACATTCAGGCCATACATCCATCAGTCAGACTCTCATTCCTTTCCACCTCAGTGACTCTTCCTGTAAAAACCAGGAGTCGAAACAACCTCTACCACTGCATGACCATGTGAAGTCAAACCCTCCGAAGGGAACCTATATACCAGCTGTGTTGTGTTGACGGCCCCATTGACAGGAATATTAATAGAATGCCTGAAAAGTCAATAACGCTGTAGCACCAACTGCATCCCATCACAACAACACAGCTGGCTTTGGCCGAGCCTGTCGTCAGCTTCCAATGTTTATCTTACTCTTTCCAGCAAATACTCCCAATCTCTAGCTCAAGCGTCAGGACTCTTGGGTCTTGGCTTGGAAACTGTAACTCTCCTCCTCTTCCCCTCCCCCACCCCCAACAAGCGAATGATTTACTGACAAAGTAACTTTGTTGTTTGGCAAAAACAAGAAGGGAAAATTAACAGAAAAAAAAAAGCCTAAAGCTCGGGTGTAGTTTTAGCTTGCTTTGTTACCATTATACTCAAAGTGCAGGTAGACGTGTTGGTCGCCATTAACACAGCAACTGAAAACCATCTGTTGCTGCATTCGAATGGATTAAGCATGTATAGAAAACAGAGAAAAATGCTTAAAAAGTCATCTTCGAAATGACGTCTTCATACTGTCTTTTTGTCAGACGATACTCAATTTGAAACCAGGGAATGCTTGGTACTTTTACAGGATTAGCGATATACAAAATGCAGACACTATTTTAGCTGCAGTCACGTAGTGCAACCAATTCATTATCAATGAATCTGCCAATTAGTTTTAAGATTAACAAAATAATTGAAAAGTCAACCTCAAGGTGAATTCTTCAAATTGTCTTTTGGCCGAACAACAAGCCAAAACTGAAAGATATTCAGTAAACTATTTTTGTGTTGTTTCGTACTTTTACAGGAATGTTAATTTACAGTATTCTCCCTATACAATTTTGACAATCAACGTAACCTTTCACCTACATTTCTGGCAAAACCCAAAGCTATCAAGTAATCTCAAATTGAAACGTTGTACTTTTAAAAAAGGAAAGCAACATACAGTATTTGCCCATTCATTTTCTGACAATCAATTAAGAGTTTCAGCTCCAATTTGGACATTTAGCAGTCTGACTCACAAGCCTGCAACAGACACCTCACACTTCAAAGCACCACTCTCTAGTTTAAGTGTCAGGACTGTTGTTTCTTGGCTTGACCACTGTTAACCCCTCAGTCCACTGATTGACTGAGTCTCGTGAAAGCGAGAGTGGGTGCCAGCCACGGACTGGCAAGGTACCCAGTCAGTCAAAACTCATTATGGTCTCACACGTCAGTACTTTCCCTCTCTCTACCCTTCGTCCTCCTTCTCTAGAAGTTGGAAGGGTGGGGCAAGAGGGGAGGGAAGAGGAAATGACAAAGTAAGAAAACTATTTTGCCATTTGTGGAACTTGTCGAGTCTTTCGAGGAGGAGGGAAGGTGGCGTTTCTCTGCGAGCACACGCTGGGAGAAGCAAATTAGGCCCTTGCTGGAAAATAACTGCACGGCATTACAGATCTACATCACTTTAAACAGTACTTTTCACATTCCTGCCCCGACCGGGATCCGATTTCACTCTGATCTATGCCATCTACCATTTACAACAGGAGGCGCCTCGAGATGTTTGGACTTTGTCTGCATTACTTTAGCTGTTTTGAACGGTTTGTTCATTTCTTTTAGCTTCATATTTCAAAAGTGTTATCAATGGGAGTTAGTGAACTACTTCCTGGTTTACCCAATTCAAGGTAAACGTCATTGAGGTCAATTTGACCTTGGGTGTTGGTCAGACAAGCACATTATGGTCCGAGTCATAGAACAAATTCCACATATATCATTCAAACAGCTATCCAAGTGCACCATCGAACGCACGATTGAATGGTTATTGGCCAAAACCGAGCAGATACCGCACTGCACCAGAATGCCCTTTTACTGGAACACTCCACAGTATTGACTTAGATAGATAGGTGGTTACGTAAGCGCCAGACGGTGAAAGAATGCAGAGGGGAGTTAAGATACACATTTCAATTTGTCAGCATTGCTTATTTTCTGAGGAATGCTAAACTGGCCCGGCCATGTCTTTTATTTCTGACAGAAGCAGTGAAATAAATCTAAGATGAAGTCATCCCATCTGCTCCTATGAACTTAAACCTTTTATCCCATCACCAGACAATGATACTTCACTCTTTTGGAGGACTCTTCTTGACCTTTACATCACTTGTTATCTCTACCAAGGGCACTCATTCTCATCAGACACTCAGTGACGTCCAAGTAGCCACATGTTAGTCCCACATCCTGGACATCTGGTGTGCAACACAATTCTGGACTGACATGGGAATAACCCGTCCAATGGTAGACAGAAGACTCATTACACAGCATGTGTCAAAGTCCAAAAATTAGTGAGTAGAATATGTGTTGTGCAACTACTTTTCTATGGTATTACATGGCAGGTGTGCAGCTCTCACACACACTCTCTCTCTCTCTCTCACACCCAACCACGGACAAAGTCTACTTCCTTACTTGTACAGTAATACAACCCAGTTTTACTGCAAACGCCTCAGTCATAAGGGGTTCTTATGGAGTCTCTGCTTCTGAATAAATGCATGACTTTAAATGTCATTTGGATAACCTGTACAAATGCATTGCTGAGTTATATCAACTAAAACTGCTCATTCATAATTATTATAAGATATAAAATAAGGTTTTTACATCATAATGGTGTCCTCAGGTAGGGCAATTCAATTACAAACGCTCTTTAAAATTGGCTTTGAAATATAATTTATTAGTGCCTCTTGTGTTCAGTCTAATGTTCAAATTGTTCAATATCAGAAAGGATATTTTTTTTATTCAACAAGCAAAGCGATATACTTTAGCAGCACTAAAAGTAGCAGAGAAAAACAACATAAATGCACTTTAATATCAGTGTATTGCATTATTCAACCCTATAAAAACATCAATAAAGAGACTTCCACCTTCAACTATTTTCTACAAGGAAGTAACGTGGGGAAATTCACGACTATGAAGTGCTGACTATGACTTCTTCTTAAACAAACAGGAAGTTGGTTCATTTAACCTCCACCACAGAGGTCGGAAATCACTGATCGAGCATTACCTCATCACTGGTGCCACAAAACAGAAAGCTGAATAATCTGGAGAGCCGCAAGTATCCGTCACAAGAGGCCAGGTCAAAGTCTGTGGTCTGAAATCTGAACAAGGCGTTGCTTTAATCCGAGTCAGAGTGCAACTATTTCCTGCCATTGTAACCTTACAGGTGCTGTGAGGGGGAGGATGGAGGAAAGCAAGACAAACAGAGGAAAAGAGGGGGGGTCGAGGAAATGAAGGAACACAGACGGGAGTAAAGGGCACAGAGAAGAGGAGGCCAAGACACAACGAGGAAATGTAAGAAATTAAACGGCAGCGAAAGGAAATGGGGAAACCCAAAACACACTGCGCAGATCTATCCTCAGGCAAAGTGAGCTCAACCGTTCTGACTGAGGACACTTCAACATGCTGTTCAACCAGAAGAACATAGAATGGACAAGGCATTTAGGAGATGACTATGTATTAGATATCATTAGTGATATATGGCAAATGCAGTGCGACATTAAGCTGATTTGTTGCGTTTCCTTCTTGTAATCTGTGGTGGAACTCAGGGTACACATTCAGGGTACTTGTACTTCATTTGAGTATTCTCACTTTGTGCTACTTTATGATTTAACTCCACAACATTTTAGAAATCCATATTGTACTTTTTAGTTCACTACATTTATTAGACGGCTTTAGTTAGTAGCTACTTTGCTACATGTCTTTATTCGGAAATGGACATACCTCCTAATGAGCACTTTTGTAATCAAGTATATCTTGCTACTATTTTTTTACTCGAGTATATTTTTGAATGCAGGACTTTTTTTTAAAGAGTATTGTTACACTGTAGTATTCTTACTTTTACTCAAGTAAAAATATCAACTCTTTCGCATCACCAACTTTATAAGAAAAGACAGACATTATTATTATTATTTACTCCGTGCGAGGACTATGAGCCAGACTGACCACATAGTGAGAAAAGCCCTGATCAGCTCTGCCATGGTTAATGGAGGATCTTAACAGTCTCCGCTCTGACTGGAATGTGTTGCCTGCATGAATGAATCTCAGCTGACTGTAGGAAACCAGGAGAAGCATGACGCTTCACCGCCCAGCAATCATCCACGACATTTATTACTAGAGTTAAGTATGGCTAGAAAATGCCTGAGCGATATACTCCGAAAAGAAACTGGGAAAGTCCAACTGAAAGCCTCCTTTGAAGCGTTCACATTATGTATGTTGTTGAAGAAGTTGACGGATAATAGGGATGCAACTAACATTGTTTGTTGTTAATGTTTCATCTCAATACTTTCTTCATTGATATCTTAAGTCAATACATTTTTAAGTGGATCTTTTTGTCCAAACACTATTGATATGCCATTTAAAACCATTCAAAGATTATAGGAACCAAAACAGATCCATATTTGGAAAGTATCTTTAAGTAGCACTAGAAGAGGCCTGAGTGATGTACTCGGAAAATAAAATTGGCATGGTCCAACTGCCATTGTACTTTATTGTAGAAGTAGTTGGCGCAGTTTAGGGTTGCAACCAACGGTCCTTTTTGTTTCGGATTAGTCTTTTAAATATTTTTTTTAGACTGAAATCTAAAAGTCCATTAAATGCCAAAAAGGAGAAGCACATGCCCACAAAGAAGCCTCGCTGAAGTGTTAAAACAACATGTCTTTTCCAAATAATAGCACAAAAGCCAATAACATTCTGTTAACAACCAGCTAAGAAAGAAAACAAGAAAAGCTTCACATTTGAAAAGCTGGAGCCAGTGAATTAACCAATTATCTTTCCACAAATAGTTTCAGTTTTAGCTCAAGTTCAGCAGGTTTTTAAAGCCTCACCATCAGGGCTTCTCTCCTCTTATCCTGACTATCTGAACGCAACGCTTGATTTAACCTATAAATGCGTTAGAAGGGCACAAACCTAACCGATAAAAGATTCGAAATTCTTGCCATCCTTGCGAGTTCATCCTAATAAACATCCTTGTGTTGTGTCACACGGCCCTCCATTTGATACTCTCCTTTTCTAAAAACACACAATCTTACTAACTACCTTCAATAAAACCTAGAACATCCACAGGCATGTTCCCTTGAGACATTGTCCTATTGGGAAGCTTGAACAGCCTGGGCCCCTTGTTCACATTTTAAGATGTCTGTGTTTAATTTGGTCTCTCCAACAGCACACATCTCTCCAACAGTACACATCTCTCCAACAGCACACATCTCTCCAACAGTACACATCTCTCCGGGGGCCCAGAGTTTGGACATTGCTGACACACGGGTGAAGGAATGTAACGATCTCTGCAGGGGGCTTCATAACACGAGAAGAACTGGCCTCCAGAGAAAGCCATTGCACAATCCATTACTAGAACTTGATTTATGACTCGAGGTACAACAACAGGATATGACATGTGTCCTCCAATGTGGCCCTTTTAAGGCTACATCTGATATGTCTTTCTAAAACACACAACAAGGAACATATGACTGCCAACAGAGTGCGGTTTGTTCTCAGATATATAACTTTTTCAGCATGAAGTCGTTTGCACAATCCCTTGGGAAACAAAATGTTATTAATTGTGTTGAGCGCATACTGTGTTTTTAATAGCTTCTTGGCATCAGCTGATTGTAAGAGTATGGTTATGATTACTACGCTCACACACACTCCTAACACAATGAGAAGCAGGTCTGGGTGCCCAGTTTGACTGCAGGTAGAGTTAATGCATGTGCATTGTGCTAACCCTCAGAGCGTTAGCCTCAATGTCAGCAGGGCGTGCTAGCATACCAGAGACTGTTTGCTCCTCAGAGTGTAAACGCAATGATGTGCCATCAAACAGAGCAAACAGCAATTGGGCAGACAGAGCAAACCGGTGTGCACAATGAGGCACGGTGAGGATGTGACACTTTCTACAGATCTGGAGAAAGTCTGGCATATTTCATAAAAAACATGAAGTGGGTTAGCGGAGACATGCATTGGTATTAGCCTCAATTAAAGGTTAGTTCCTGTTAATGTAACAGGAACTAACTCGGTAACACTGCAATAATCAGATGTTATTCTACCCGTTTTCTTAATGCTACAATAAGTGTGTACTTTGTCCTACTCACTGTGATTTTGTTTGATCTATATAGTTATTTCACATTTGCTTATGTAATTATATCAGTACGATATGATCCCTCTTTGAAGTTTTTTTGTGTGATATTTTCTGAATCCGGAGTCTAAAAGTCAAGTGTCCTATTTTTCTTTACAGCCATAAAAGGCCACTACTACATTTTAAAATGTCTTGGCTTGATATTGATATATTCCATAAATATTGCAATGGAAAAACCGTGCATGTTCATCAGAGTTGGCCACACTGTGTACTTGGTGATTTCCAGCCTGGCATTCTGAAATCTGGCTGATATCAGAACCAGTGCATCAAGCACCCTAGGCTTGGAGCAATATGCATGCCAAATGTTTTTTGTCTAAACACTTCGTAATGTCAGGCATTCAAAGGCCACATCCAAAACCTGTTTTATGAAGGCAAGGCAAGTTTATTTATATAGCACTTTTCAACACAAGGCAATTCAAAGTGCTTTACAAAAAATGAAAGACATTAAGAAAATGGCATTTAAAAGAAAGGCGAATAAAATAACATTAAAAGAAAAAATACATGGATAAAAGTTACAGTGCAGTTTAAGATGTAAATAGTTCAATTAAAAGCAGCGACAAAAAGAAAAGTCTTCAGCCTGGATTTAAAAGTAGTCAGAGTTGCAGCGGACCTGCAGGTTTCTGGGAGTTTGTTCCAGATGGAGCATAATAACTGAACGCTGCTTCTCCATGTTTAGTTCTGACTCTGGGGACAGAAAGCTGACCAGTCCCTGAAGACCTGAGAGATCTGGATGGTTCATCATTTAGCAGGAGGTCAGAAATGTATTTTGGGCCTAAACCATTCAAAGCTTTATAAACCAGCAGCAGTATTTTGAAATCTATTCTTTGACACACAGGAAGCCAGTGTAAAGACTTCATGAAGGGTATTTTTAAAACTCACACATTTTCCTTTTATATTTCTCGGGTCCAATATTGAGCTGTATGCAAAGGTTTTACATTGTTATGCAACTCTGTAATATGCATTAGTCATTTTGGGTGGTCACTCCTCAATCATGTTTGAAAGAAGGTGACTAGAAAAATATATATATTACAAGTAAGGACATACAAATATTTATATTACATTTTCAGAATATCCTCCAACCCTTGTGATTTTCAATTAAGAGTGCACAAAAGGTCAACAACTCTGATCATAGGAAGTAGTAATTAGATGTTAAACCTAAGTAAAAGTACTAGAATCGAAATACTAGGTACTTAAAAGTACAAATATTTATTAATCATTTTAGTTTTGTAGCAGGTGGAGCTTAATGTAATGACTTTTAATATCACCAGGTAAATTAATCCATAATTTTTATTTTATTTTAAATCATAATTCATTAGTTGCTCTACTTTTTTGATTAATAATATGAACCTGCAGAGTAACTAATGTAGTAAAACAGTAATGCAGAGGAACCCAAAGTGCAATATTCGACTCCAAACTGTTGTAAAGTAGCCTCAAAGTGTACAGTAGCAGACAATGTCAAGTATAATAGGCCTACTCGAGTAAATGTACCAAGTTGCTTCCCATACTTTCAACCAACTGGCCAAAGCCGTCTCAAACTAAAATCTGTGACACAGTCAAATGTATTTGCTTGGGGGCCCATTGAAACCCCTTCAAAGGCCCCGGTATAAGCATCAGGGTTGAACAGAAAGAAAAGTCAGACATGCAGATGACCCGAGAAGAAGCACAGCGCCTTTTCCTTTTTTTGAAGTCCACCGGTAAACTAGTGACGTCATGCCCGCGAGCCAGACATATTACTGGCCACACACAGCGTCCGTTTCCCACCAACCGAAAAAGTTTAACCACAAATTATGAATACACATTAACTCATCCGGTTTCCAATAAGGGTGCAATTACTTAAATCTCATTTTCATCCAACTTGAACTCTTAAACAGACCCTTCTTTTTTTTTTTTGCAACTCATTCACGCAAATCACTTCCTGCCACCACCAACCGTTATGGCTTTTTTAGCTTAACGGCTATAATTCGAATTTAAAAACGACCGTTACAAACATGTAACTCAAATGGCACGTATGTTAGAGTCGAAGAAAGTATATAATGTAAGTTAAGTGTTGTAAAAATGAACTGAACCTCGGTTAAAAAAAAATCTGTTCAGGAGGTGTCCACCCATCTGAAGCAAGGCACGTTTATTTGTATAGCACCTTTCAACACCATTCAAAGTGCTTTACAAAAGTGCAGAAATACATGATAAAATAGCATTTAAAAACAGTCTGAAGAAGCCGTTAACTAGCCACCCGTGCTTCCTGGTTCATGGCATTTTCATTGAATGAGTTAAGGAAAGAGTGCCAACATGGCGGTGAAAAAGTGTGCAAAGAATTACCTGCTTTCAGAGGGTTTCTAACAACAGGCTCAGTCAGCGTCGCCGTGAGTCAAAACTTGTGTTCCTGTCGACGGGTTCAGGCTAAACTACGCTGCTTCTTCTTCCTCTCTTTCTCCACGCCACTCGTTTTTTTCCTGTTCCTCTGCCCTCCCTCCTCTACTGGGTGGCTGCTCACTGGTTCGTTTCTCTCGGTACGTAGGCAGGCAGCAGCATGGAAGTCTGGAGAGAGGAAAGGATCCAGCTTTTAAAGGCGGGACTCCGAGAGATGCTAAGTGACGCATGAAGCTCAAAATGATAATAATAATTTAGAGGAACAGGATAATACGTTACAAGTAGCCTATTTGCCATTTATTTATTCTATGAATGTATGAGAGATTATTCCAGGATGGAGACATTCTTTTTTATTATTATTTATTTTTAGTGTACAGTTAATTTAATTTTGGGAAATGTCATATTCATACAAAGAAATGGGCTGACTCCAAACCCAATTTCTGAACATTTGTACCAATTATTAAAACAATATAATAGCACTAATTAACACATTATGAATAGAAAGGCTAATTTTGAATTTAACAAATATTTTAATCTGAAATATGAAACTGTATCTTTCTCTTTTTTATTTTGTATGTAGCTCGTTTTTTTAGTTCTGACTTTATTTAAGTCAGAACTAATTTATTTTTTTACTTTTGGTCACATCCCAAAATAAATTCTCATGTCCTAATCTTTTTCCGTAATTACTTTATATGTCTACCCCTGATACAAAACGTTATTTATATAGCACCTGACACAGAGCAAGACTAGATACATAACAATAACAATGAGTAAAAATAAAAGAAGTTATAAAAGAAACAGAAAGCTTTATATCACAGAATCATAAAACATTGAAACAGTGATACCACTCAAATTAACCAAAATTAAAAAGTCTTTAATGAACTTGTAGCCCTGCTGGCCTGGAAACTAATTTAAAAGCACACATTTTCCCCACCCAATTATTACATTTGGAACAACAGGAAGGTTCAATATAAAAGACAATCTCTATCTTATGAAAGATGGGTTGAAATTTGTATTTTATTAGCTACATTTTGAATTGTTTTACCAAGAATTGTAGAATAAAAATATAAAAAGTACCCGTATCTGGGCCCATAGAGCATGCGCAGTTGAGTTTTCCCTTAAGCCCCGCCTCCTCTGTCAGTCAAATGAATGGAGTGAGAAAATAACTCTGGATTCGGCTTTTCGAGCATTTCACAACTTTAAGACCCTAATGATTTAAATAAGGGCTATAAAAGTGTTCGTACTGGGTAGTTTATTTAGCTAAAAAAAAATTATCCGCTGATTTACAGACGTCTCTTTCCCAATGTAAGTCAATGGAGAAAAGTATTTGTGTATCCAACGACGTCATGGACTGACACCCAAGTTGTAGTACCGCCGTTTGGCCACTACGAACATTTGCTTCAACTTGTGCCCTGTCTTTGGGCTTTGGTAGTCAGTACTCAGTAGGATCCCAAATAGCCATGGGTGCGGTCCAGGAGGAGGCGGGACCTAAAGCGCATGTCCCACCCATAGACTGTATATATAAAGGTCCCACCCCCTTTTAACCAATGGCTGGCTGCGCTGTGTTAATCCAACACACTTTGGACCAATCAGAAACGCGAAAGAGTGACAGCAGCTGGGCGGGGCTTAAAGCTGAACTTGAAAGAGTGTAGGGGAGAGGAGGGAGGGCAGAGAGGGGCACAGATAAAGCTGTGTTTAATGAGAGAGGTATGTGCATACTAAGGATTTTTATGACCATATAAGTAGCAGTGACTCTCTGGATGGACTGCATCACTCAGGGCCTCCCTAGTGTGTCAACAAGGTCTAGTCTGACCATAAGTGTGCTTTAAAAACAAGTCAGGATTTGAAGGTATTCTTGTCATATGCACATAAAGCTACAGTTGGCGAAAAATGTCCAGAGCTCCTTCAACAGTGAAACATACAATATACAGTAGAATTAAATACTGCTTATTGTAATAATAATACATCAATATGAGGACTGTAACCAGATGTATTTGTCACAGCTGGAGGGCAAGGTACACAGGACCCAAATGCAGAATATTGTTTGAAATCCAAAACGCTTTTATTGCAGAACTAGGCAAGGCAAAACGTAAAAATCCCTCAGAACAAAATCCTTCCAGCAACATCAAGAATCTCACAAAGACTAACCGAAACGCACACAGGACTAATCACACAAACAAGACACGATCGAGTAATCAGGCAGGAGGGAACACAGAGACAGGAAGCAACAGACAAGACGGGGGGGGGGGTTCAAACTAAAACAGGAAAAGAGACAGATCTACTAGACAGGACAAAATAAACATGGACAGATCGTGACAGTATTTGCTATGAACATATGTGAGGGAAGACTGTTCGATACTATATTTCTGCTGTAAGGCTGCAGAATATCAAACAAATCCCACACACACTGACATGTCTGGGCTCATATCAGTGGTTGTTGCATCAAATACTCTCATTCCACCAACTAAGGAGCAGTACTTTTAATTAATTGTAACTGTACACTTGCCTTTATGTGATATTGGAAACTTGATATAATCACAGGTGTTTATCCGTGTTGGATTTGGTTTTCCGAACAGGGAGGATGTGATACAGCTACTTAACAGCGCAACGCAGTTTAGAGGTTTGTGTGTTTTGGCAGAAGGACAATTGGGCAGGATGGATATCGGCCTACAGGGCTTTGAACCTCACGCATGTTGAAGAGCTCATGTCACTGTTAACTATAAATAATGTCACCCTACTGGCTCGCTGTTTCCACCAAGGGAATCTTGTCTGACTGCTTCATGTAAACAATTTATGCTTGCTTGAGTTCTACATTCTGGAAAAATATTTGGATGAAATCTTGTGGAAGAACCTCCAGTTTCTGTTTACCGAAACACGCAATCAGCTGTAATTATAATTCAGCCAACATGTGGAATTGATAATGAAATACTCTTGTACTCAGAAAGATTAGATTAGATTCAACTTTATTGTCATTGCACAAGTACTAAGGCAAGGAAATGCAGTAGGCATCTAACCAGAAGTTATTCATGTTGTAATACATCTGGGAGATATAAATATGAGTATACTAAATTTAATGTATTTAAGAATTGCACCTGTGCTTGAACTATTACGCTAGTCTTTGGCATGTTGCTACAACCCACCTGTGCACCTGTCAGGTACGTGATTACATCAGTGCAGTGTTTTTCTCTCACAGGTTCCTATCACTCAAACAGGTAAGCCTAGATTCAGGACCAGACATGTTGGCACTACATGGGAACCGCTTCAGGTGAGGATCTAATTGATGTGAGGGAGGGAAACACTTATTCAGCCTCACTTCACTCCTGACATGTGTTTGTGTTGGCTCTTGGAGAAGGCTCGTCTTGTTCTTGAAGACTGTATACAACAAGCTGAAGCGATGTAGAGATACAAAGAGGACTTGTTTATTTGCCACATGATGAAGCAACAGATATCTACGCCACACACACAGGGGGCGTGTGGCGTAGTGGGTTCAAACCCCACTGCAGTCAGCATGTCGTTGTGTCTCTGAGACCTCAGTTGAGCGGTGCTGCTGCCAACGTTTACTTAGAAATATGGAAAAGTACAATGTGAACCTGTTAGCTTCAAATAAATCTGCTGGGATTCAGACTGGAGGATCTGAGCCGAGTGGAACTGAAGCACAGGGCCAAAACCAGAAGAGAGGCATAGTGGAAAAACATATTTGGTTTAAAAAAATGTGATCTGTGCCATACACTGAGATGGAAATATGATTAAGTGCAACCATGGGTGTATGCACCGGAAGGGGGTTCTCACAGCAGTCGGCGGGCGGTATCTGGAAAGATGCTTGAGTAGACTAAACAAATCTGAAAATATATAATTATGATTTCATAAAACACATTTTGAGTCAAACTTGAACACCATGATTAGCGTTTTAGAGTGTATAGAAATTATAGTTAGAAAGAGAAAAGTATAAAAAGTTAGCTAAAGGTAATTCATAAATAGTTGACATTGTTAGTAAAGTAATGGAAATTGTTGTTATCTTAAAGGTGGGGTAGGTAATTTTAGAGAAACCAGCTGGAGTGCGCTAGAATTTGAAAATACACAGCCACTGCCACTTCCTCACAGAGCCCCTCCTCCAACACACACGAACGCGCACATGACCAATGAGGGCACGAGATAAGTTTGTGCCCAGATGGAAGGCTGACAGGCAGGTAGGCCATCCAGTTACTTTAGCCGGGCCGGCTCAGATGATTGGTCATGCTTTTTACAGCGCCACGGCTTCCACAGATGACATTTTGTTATGTATTTATTGTCAAAGCACTCATTGCCATGGAATATAACTAAAAGTGTATCTGAAATAAATGACATACCCCACCTTTAAGATTGATAAAGGTTAGCAGTGCAATTAATAAGTAAATTGTTGAAATTGTAGGCTAAATATATGAATAAATGGTTAGCTAAAGTGATTGGATAGATAGACAAGATATGTTAAGATTAATAGTTTAAATAGCTAGCATAAAAAGTAATGGACACACGATTGAAATTGTTAGCTAACATTGTTCATAGCTGTATGAAAGAGTTGATATCGCTAGCTAAAGGAATGGATACATGTGAGCAGTTAGCTTGAAGTAATAAAGAAATGGTTGAAATGGTTGGCTAAAGTAAACATGATCGCGGATATTAATAGAGGGTAATTCTGAGTTCATCCTACAGGAAAAATAAAGGAGAGAAGCACTTGTTTAGAGGAATAGTAAAAGATATTCCACCCTTGACCTCTTTATGTTATGTCTCCCATTCTACACTTAAGTGATGATGCAGGAATAAGAAACAGATGACGCTGCTCTGAGCTCCTTTTGACGAGACCTAACGCGGGCCTACGTGACAATAACACAAAGATACCTCTTATAACCTCATACAGGGCTCAGGAATGGCTGGAATCCACCGACAAACAGGAAAATCCCATTTTCTGTCCAACGTGTGATTTACGTCCACGATGTGTCACTATGAGAGGAATGTGTCTGCGTGTTGTCCTATGCCCTCAGCAGCTGGTATCACATGTATGTAGAGCAAAACATCGAACATTCAGCAAGCGTGCGGGGAAAGATCAATACATTTCCCACTCTTTCCCACTCTGGGATGGATGGGAAATATCCGAAAGGTCAAGGGTCACCATTAGTCACTTGAGCTGGATCAGATGCCGAGAGAGGAGGGGGAGTGAAAGAGAGAGGGACATAAAGAAAACAAATTCATTCACATTTCATAACAACTAAAAGTTCAAATATAATAACAAAAACAGTGGTGGAATGTCATGAAATACATTTACTCAAGTACTGTACTTAAATACAATTTAAAGGGGCCCTACTCTGCTCATGTTCAGGTGTATATCAGTAGTGTCTCTACTTTAAAGAGTCCTCTCCTGCTCATGTTCAGGTGTATATCAGTAGTGTCTCTACTTTAAAGAGTCCTCTCCTGCTGATGTTCAGGTGTATATCAGTATGTAGTGTCTCTACTTTAAAGAGTCCTCTCCTGCTGATGTTCAGGTGTATATCAGTAGTGTCTCTACTTTAAAGAGTCCTCTCCTGCTGATGTTCAGGTGTATATCAGTATGTAGTGTCTCTACTTTAAAAGAGTCCTCTCCTGCTGATGTTCAGGTGTATATCAGTATGTAGTGTCTCTACTTTAAAGTGGTCCTCTCCTGCTGATGTTCAGGTGTATATCAGTATGTAGTGTCTCTACTTTAAAGAGTCTCTCCTGCTGATGTTCAGGTGTATATCAGTATGTAGTGT